>JAVTVY010047526.1:0-24550 GCA_036873755.1 Hanleya hanleyi | reverse complement strand
ATAATCAACACCCGTACTATTGAGCTATTACGCATTAACTGGGCTGCTAGCGACTGCAGTTATTTTGTATATTATTTGACCTAGTTTTTGGCCTCCATCAAAATTCACTGTAGTTCACTTAACTATTACCTTGTAGCTATTGCGTAAGGGATTAGCTGGTGTTTACTGTGAATGAGGGTGGGGTGTATTCTGGAATATTTGGCATAGAATTTTTGATTTATTATCATAAATTTTCTGTAAGTCCATTTTGGACTTTGCCAAAATTCATCATAAGGCTTTCGCTATAGCTGGATGGCTTTTGTTTGATATATTAGCTAGTCTTGTGCATTTAACTTGATATATAAGCCCCATGCGATCATCTTTGGTGAGTATTTCAGCAGTTCACCAGACCACATTTTGTTTTGGTAAGTTGCGTGGTAAGTGGGTTGTTTGGATCAGTGAGTGTAATTCACTGCTCCTTTTCACGCGCCGCTGTTTATTTTTTTTGACGCCGCGTGTGATTCATATTCATTTTCGAATATGTCGGATTACACAATTGACGTGCCCACCGCTACGGCTGATGAGATAATAATAATAATAATAATAATGAGCTTTATTTTATCTCGATATGACCCCATAGGACAAGTCCTATTTTCATGGGGGTCGAGAGCTATAACACAAAAATGTAAATAACATGGTTAAAGCGAACATCTAGTCATAAATAGATAAAATCAATAATCTGTGGCAATCTATATAGAGATATTTGCTAAAAATTCATCAAGATACAATTTTGCACACTTAGTTTTAAAAATATTAAGATTGGGACTTTGTCTAATCACAATTGGTAATTCATTATAAAATCTAGGCCCTGAAACTTTAAAGGAATTTTTAAATAGTTCAGTCCTCGCAAAGGGCACAGAAAGCAGATTCTGGTTTGTTGAGCGAAGCTGCCTAGTACGGACTGTAAAAGATAAAAGCTCTGATAAATATTCCGGAGCTAGTCCATTTAAGACTTTGTATACTTGAACTACAATGTTGTATCTATACCTATAAGTTATTGGATACCAGCCAATGAGTTTATACATATCGTTACTAGAAAATGTAGAGTCACAATCCAAAATAAGTCGCATACTACGTTTCTGTAGGCTTTCTAGTCTAGTCATGTCGGTTACAGAACAATGGCCCCACACGGTAGAACAGTAATCCATATATGGAAGCACAAATGTGTTAAAATAAAGTTTGCGAGCAGCAATAGGTAGATATCTGCGAATCCTGGACAACAGAAATAGTTTACGTTTAACATTAACAATTACAGACTCAATAGAGATACAGACAATAGAGGGTATGGGTAAAGTAAAGGCTGAAGCAATTGTCAAATGTCGGTCTGGGGGTCAGCCTATTAGCTTTAGAGATTTCATGCGCGCAACGCGTTTCTCTGCTTCACATATTGTAGCCATATTACGGGCTTCAGTTATTTCAGGGGTAAATACAGAGGGTCCAGAGTATATCTCTGCCCTGATGGATACTCAGGAGCAGCGAAATAATTTGGCAGTTGAACTTCAAATTCGTGAAATTAGATCTGAAATGGACACTTTAGTTAGGGATGTTAGAGAGCAGTTGAACTCGCTAAATACAAGAGTGGAACAAAATTTGGATCACTATGGAAATCGTGTTGGTCAGGTTGAGGAAGCAGTAGACGTGATTAAGGAGGAAATAGGTACACATGGGGTTCAGTTAACTGAGCATGGTACCCAATTGACTGGATTGACATCTCAAGTGGGCGAGATGCATACTCAATTGAGGGGGATGGATGATAAATTAGGGGCAGGGTTTACCAACATGGGGGACCAGGTTGGAATGCTGGTGACCATGATGCGTGGCCAGACGTCTACTCCAATGGTTAGAGGGGTGGGGGCTGATGCTAGTTCAGTGCAGACTGGTGATGGTGCTGTTAGGCTGTCAATGTGCAACGTTGAGCAGGAAAATTTGTCTGTGGTCAATGTTGTGCAAACGCCGGGATTGGGGGATGGGGAATGTAATTCTGGTGAGGGTACCCAGCATGCACATTATATGGATGCAGCAGTGGTGAATGCTTGTGAGGGGTCAGGGCATCATCAGAGGGTGGAGCACCCTTCTGTGCCCATCTCTGACCCTTTCGTCCCTTCACATAGTAAGGTTGGGGAGGAGCACAAAGATAGCCATTCCTCTCCATCCATTGATCATTCTGACATTCCTCCTGGTCAGGAGGACAGGGGAGATAAGTTAATAGAGTCAAATGTTTCGCAGCCTATTCGGCAACATAAAGTGAGATCGCGTCGACTTCTCCGTGGTCCTCCAACAGTACGCTGGCGTAGCCGTAGCCCTTTAACATCACGTGGCCGTAGCCCCTCTGCATCACCTTTTACATGTAGTAGCAGCCGTCCACTTCCGAAAACATTAGTTTTTTCCGGCGATGCCAAAGGTTGGTCGCCGTTTAAAATTAAATTTGAATTAGAAGCTCAAGATCGGAAGTGGAGCAAGGCCAAATCTCTAAAGCGTTTGACTGAGTGCATGCATGGCAAGGCCATCGAGTATTACTCTTTCTTACCGAAAGCAGTTTGTAATTCTTTCAATGAGCTGTTTGAAGCCTTAGACAAACGGTATGGCGAGCTCGAGCCTCCTCAGGCAATCCGACATCGGGGGGCCGATGACACTTTGGCTGATTTTGCTGAGAGGTGTCTTCATTTAGCTGTGAAGGGTTAGTCGAATCGATAGCAATTTTTCAAAGGTTATCATGAACCACAGGCTGTAGTTTTGTTTGCTATGGAGAAAGACCCCAAATCTATTCAGGAGGCGTTGACATGTGTGAACGCCTCACTGTATAATCATCAAGCTTTGAATGTAGCAGGGGTCCGTCTAGTTTCCACGAAACTCGAGTCTGTGGGAGGGGATTTTTTACGGGAGGGTCGGGGTGAGTCTCCATTGAGGCTTGTTAATTCTCCCGAGCTACCGGTAGCCAGTGAAGCCCCTATTAACAGAGTTACCTGTTACTCGTGTGGGGAAAATGGGCATAAGAGCTTCCGATGTCCCCAAGTACGATGCCATCTTTGTCGTCAATTAGGGCGCATAAGTCGAAGTTGCCCCGTTCGCACTAATCTTGACGGGTTGGTTACCAGAGGAGGACCTGCCTCGTCAGGTGGTGCCGGGTTGACTGCTGCCGTTAGAGGCGTTGCCGTGTCTGGGGCTCGGAAGGGGGCAATGGTAGTTCCGGTCAGGGTCGGGTCAGTTCCATTGAGTGCGATAGTGGATACTGCTTCTCAGGTAACAGTCATGAGTCCGGAATTATTTGAAAAGTTAGGGCTTATGGGACTGTCATCCACTCCCATTAAGCTAACTGGTGCATTTCAGGGTACGGCCAGTATGGGAATGTTGGTTCGACAGGTTCCCCTTTCCATTGCAGTGTTTAACTGTTTTGGAGACCTGATTGTAGCCCCGGTGGTTCAGGATTTGTTACTGGGCTCGGACTTTCTGTCTGCTTACGGCTGTGTTGTTGATTTTAAGAATAAGGCCCTGGTCATTCGGAACATGGGGGTTCCTGCAGTGAAATGCTAATGCATGCTGACTGGTTTGGACAGAGCCTTAGTTTAGTTCTGTTTTAGCATTGGTAATGTTAGGGGGGCAATGCAGATTGACAGTGGGCATTGGCATGAGGTGCCATCTAGCACACTGTTTTGAGTTGATTTTGATGTTGGTGATGTCTTTGTATTTTGATGTAGGTGATGTGGCATTTTGGTTTGAAGTTGTGCAGGTTGTTTTTTGGTTTTTGGGGGGAAAGATAAAAAAATGATAAAACGTCTGACAAGAAATCTGTGATATGTGTGGATGTTGAATAATGGTGTGTTGGTGGATTTGTGATGTGTGGGCCTATATTTTAGAATGATCATTTTTGGTAGATTGAGTGTTCAGTAAAGTGTGGTGTGTGTACCTATTTTAGAACAGTTGGTGTGTTGGGAGAACATGTGATGTGTGTTGGAAAAATGTGCAGTGTGTGTTGCGTGGTTGTGTGATGGAGATATGTTCAACTTTTTAGGGGGTTAGGAGAAAGGCTCGAGTGAAAGTGGAGTGAATGGGGTTGTGGAATGGTGGTTTGGGTTAAATTTTATCTGTGGGTTCAACCCTCACGGTTGGCACATCATTCGGCAATGGTTAAATGGTGTTAAATGTAAGTTACTTGGATGCTATATGAGTTTTTGCCGAGGAGAGTGCGAATTGTGAGGGATGATTTAACAAGGGGAGAGAATGACGGGGCAATCCATGTTGGAGACACAGGGCCGGGGGAGTTTGTGGCCACAACTCTGCTTGTGTCTTCTCTATGGAAGCCCCAGTGCGTTATGTACCGGTGTTTGTCATCCCGGTTTAATTTATTGAATCAGGGTCCGAAATAAAAGTCGGACATCTGACAAGCCTTGACCTTGTTTGGTTGAATGCTCACTGTGAAGCATTATGTCTGATCAAATTCGGGGATCATTTTGGATATGTTTATTCAGACCCTGGCTAATTGATCATTGGCAATGCGGTAACATCAGCAACGCAGTGCACTTCTGTTCAATGGATTCCGATATTCCTTCTGGTCCTGCAGATTCATCCACATGTTGAGTTGACGTGTTAGCGGCACCTTGTGCACGGGTGTTTCACATGCGTTGATTCTTCATGTGTGTGTCTCTGTTGATGCATACAGAGGATACTAGTTTCCTGAAGCCTTGAGCTATATGAGTAGTCCCACAATGTATGGAGGACTGACAGGCAGTTACTGTTTTAGTCAGACTATGTTCGCTAGCCAGTCAATCAACTATTGAGAGACTGAGTGTCTTGCAGTTATTGCCTAAGTCAGACTATTCTTGATGGGATATCTGATATAGCCAGTCCCTCTAGTTAGGGAAGTCTGGCAGTTATTTGTTGGTCAGCCTGATTATAGCCAGTCTTTCAATTTAATAGGGACTGATAGGTTGTCAAACTGAGCAAGCTCTCAACGAGTGCTGACAGTCTGATAGTTATTGTCGTTAGTCAAAACTTGATAGACTGTCTGATATAGTCAGTCCCTCAATGTACGGAGTCTGCCAATTATTTCATTAGACGGTCTGTTTCTTGACAGGCTGTATGGTGTAGCCAGTCTCTCAATTTAAGAGTGTCAGGTGCATTTTGTCAAACTTATTCTCGGACTGTCTGATATAGCCAGTCCCTCAATTTAGGAGAGTCTGGCAAGTATTTCCTTAGCCAGTCTGTTTCTTGACAGGCTGTATAGTGTAGCCAGCCTTTCAATTTAAGAGGGGCTGACAGATTATAAAATTGAGTGAGCCCTTAATTTATGAGGGGAAGGGGAGATTGGGGGGAAAGGTAGATTCCAGAGTGAGTCGGACTGGTACCAAAAGTGGGCCAGTTCGCTCCAGCCCCTTTGGGTCTCCTTTGGGAAATTAGAGGTCTGCTGAAAAATCGACCCGAGGGTTGGGGTTAGAGATCAGCTACCATGATCTGGGGTTGGGTATTTTATTGTCGGACTAATTTTATGTAGATTGTTCTTAGGGTCCGGTTTTTAGCCCAGTTCAAAGTAGAGAAAGCTTTAGGTACAGTTCCGTACTTTTATGGTATGTTTTTTATCATTGGGAATACTTTGCTGGAGTTTTAGACTCTGTCAGTCGCTGGTATGCCCTTCCCCAAAAAAGAAAAGGGGGAAGGGTGTAGTGAGAATAGGTTTTCTCACTGTCTTATCAGTTTAGATAAATAGACTGTTGACGAATAGTGTCAGATTATTGCAGGGAAGTGCTTTATTATAGAGTTATCTCCCCTGGTAGAGGGCGCTGATGGCGCTGATTGCCCTCTAGCCAATGAGAGTAACTCGCGGGCTTTGTCAAGAAGGCAGAGAAGATACTGGACTTGAGACTGACAGGACGTGACCGACTACTTCTCTCAGGGTTTTAACCAGCAGGTAAGCCTGTCTCCTATACTGGCTGATATCTATGTAGCTGTACTTACTACAGTGCTGATAGTTGCATAAAATCACTTTCCTATTTCAATAAAACTGCATGTCAAAGCTATAGTATGCGTCTACCTGTCAACAGCCTACAGCTTTAGAAAAATCTTGTCACGCAGCGTAAAAAAAACAACTTTTGTCGCACTCGGCATGATATTTTTTTATTTAACAGTTCGATTGTTTGAACTCAGACTTAAATGCATATGAAGTAGCATATTGTGCAATTTGTGAAGGATATGAAGGAGGAAGTTTCAAAGCAGTCTAGAGCGCACAACGAAGGTACATTTTTACACACATTCGTTGGTCATTACTGCTCTTTTCACAAAACAGTTTTAAGACAACCTTTTTCAAATACCCGTACCGTAGTTGACGATTTCTTACAAGCGTACAAGTTAGCGCATGTTAGCGCCACTCGGCCAAGTAGAGAGAGGGATGATTATAGTGTGCTGGTGGATTGAAATACCGCAGAGAGTGACGCATACTACTGAAATAAAACTGTCGCGATAGGCGTCTGATTTAAGGATATCCGCTGATGGTTTTTGACTTTGGCAGCCATTTTGCCTGTTTTTCTATTGGGTTACCTCCCTTCCCTAGGTTAAGAGATGGGGATTTCCTTTAAAAACCTTCTAACCGAGAATTTTGCACACCAACATCCATCGAATTTGCTAAATTTTGATAGACATTGTGATTATCTGCAAACAGTTAGAATATAAGAAAAAGTTAAATACTATTTATATGAATTTTTCATGAATATGCTTCAAAACTAGGGCTATTCCCTATGCTTTCTGGGTTATCAAATTGAGCATGGGTCAGTCCACTTAACGTTGCCTACAGCTAAAAAATGCACACCAATCTATATATTTTTCTTTGTTTTTCCTCATATTACACAATTATGAATGCAACAACACACATTATTCAAAAAGTTAATTACTTTGATTTACCACCAGCGGACATCCTTAACGTCAGATAGGCGTCGGATCCAACATTCAGCATTCAGTCGCTGTCCACAGCAGAAGTTTATGGTAGTCAGCACCAATTCCAACCAAGCAAATAATGAAAAAGTAAACAAAAATAATGTTTTTCTCGCACGAGAGAAGCGGTAAGCAAATTTCAATGAAGACAGCAGGACATCATCTTTAACCCAAATGAATGTTTACGTCGTTTTCTAGAGTAAGATGTATCTCAGTCAGGCTTTGATTGTGACTGTTCATTACGGAGATGTAAAAAACATGTCACTGACAAAATTTTAATCATCTTTTTTTTTATCGTACAGCGGACATGAATAAGTTATAAGCCCTTTTCATTTTTTCCTGCGAAGTAGGCTCTCATTTGCAAATTGTTCGATAATGAGTGATTCAGTCAGTCCCTCCGAATCCTTTCTCCGGCAACATAAGGAGAACCGTTGACATTAGAACCTTGATCTTTGGCATGAACTTGCATTAGGAGACTTTTACCAGCAAGTGTTGAACTGACCTACTTTAGATGCAAATTTGACCTACTTAGGTGACCTATAAACCTCGAAATTGGCAAAAACATGCCCTAATGCCTCCTAAGACAACGAAAATGCGCTTAATTAGGTCAATATCAATGTGACCTGACCTAACTGGGTCAAGGTCAATGTGCCGTACTTTATGACCCAATTTCTGAACTAATAAGGTGACCTAAAAACCTCGAAATTGGCAAAAACATGTCTCAATGCCGCCTACAAACATCAAAATGGTCAGTCTTAGGTCAAGCATTCACCCAACGTCAGAGTTTGTAACCTCCAAACCGTCGGTAAACAAGATACGACAATACGGGATATACAATCTGATGCCATGAGAATGAGGTCAAGGTATACACTGAAATCTTATCAAACCCTACTTCGTAGGTCCTGTGACGTTAGTCACACTGCCATGTATGCAGTTATACGTCCAAATATAATGTTCTATCTGAACTACTAATGTTTTCAAGTCCACTAAAGGATATATTTCCTTCACAGCCTCGCCTGTATAGGGATTGCTCAAAGCAAACAGATCGTCTATATAGCGGTTGGCGAATGAGACGGAACGGGCTTTGAAATAGTTATATTTTGACATATAGGCGTATTCATATGAAAACCGATATTACAACAGTGGGGCAACATTCGTACCCATTGGGATACCTATACGTTGTTGCTGTTTGATGTTTCACATAGATATAATTAGTGATAATTTCAAGCAACTCTATGCAAAAAGAAACATTCGAAAAATAGAATCCTTCAGGATAGAAAGCCATTTTGTTTGATCTGTTTTATAGGGCACCGATATTATTAATGAACTAAGGTATCCAATAAGGTCTTCCTACTTCTTGAGTAGGACTTATCCACATACGTTTCGACATTGGAGTTGTTTCAAATGCCAGCACAATATTTCTCCCAAAAAGCTCACTTCCTGCTGGTCTCTTGTTAACACTGTGGACAGACGTTATGGAACCAGCTCAAAAAACCCTAGATTGTATGTTGCTTTACGCATTTTGGGAGAACAGGCAGGCTTTTTTGACCGATGTAAAGGTAATTTCACAATGGCAAGGTTGCGCGATGCTTTTAAAACAAAATAACAATGTATGTCAGCAGATTGGTGCACACGACAGTTGTACTCGCAGAAGGGCAGATATATATATATATAGCAGCAAGCTGCAATCATCGGGTTCCATGCGCCATTACAGGCAATGGAGCAACAACACTGGAACTGGAAGCCATACGGCTTGGCACCCTAATAATAAAGTTATGATTTTATAATTCTAAACAAAACACAATTTTTGGCCACTGTACCGTGCATATTGAACAATATGTCGAAATTTCAGTTGTTGTGGAAATAACCGTCGATTATCAAGGTTGAGATGGTCGATGTTCAACTAGAAAACGCGATAGCAACAGATGCGAAGGAAGGGAGATAACCGAGACATGAATGGAAATGAAAAAGTTATAAAAGCAGTATATTTGTTGTTTTTTTGTGAGTCTTTTGCTTGTGTGATGTATTCGCATTTTTGAAAAGTTTATGCTCTTGTATTCTTTATATGTCTAAGTGAATTTGTTGTATTAGTTTAATTTAGGGACGTGCAATTGTATCTTTCTTCTCCACACTCACTAGAAAAGTTTTGCTCCGTGTAAATATATATAATCTTTAATTGAGCGCATTGTGAAAATCTTATCCCGTTCGATATCTATTGCACGTTTTCTTTTTTTTTCGACGAAGTAAATGTTAAAACTTGATGAAAAACCGGTGCGAATCCTTAATGTTTATCACTCTTACAGGTTAGAATACCCTCCACCTTTCACTGTCTGGTGTCTCTCGACGGCCATAACGTACGAACCAGAATTAACTTGCGGTGTTCAAAGACCTATCTTTGCTGCAGGTGACGTCATTGCTACCGTTTACATCTAACCTACACAGTTAATCCGTCATTTCGCGAATTGTGTGAGCCACATTTGAGAAAACGGGAACACTATTGAAGCTTAGTTGGAATGGTTCGCATATTTCCGAAAGAGCTGTTCCTGGACAATATAATGCAACAAACTGCAAGGCTGTACGTCCCGTAGTTCCAGAGTTCTAGTCTGTTCAAAATTCAAGATGGCAGCCAAACCACGTGACCTAGATGCAAACTTTTTACATATTCATGATCGCCGTATCATATAACATATAAACTAGAATGAAAGTAACTCCGAAAAGTGAAGTCATTGTGATATTCTATATTTCGGTAAAGGTTATACCATCGTCAGGAATATACAGGTAGCAAGGTTACAAGAGTATATATACAGGGTGAATACAGTTAACCGTAACATATATTTCGTCACTTTCCCCGTCCAAATCCCTTACTTGAAAATCTGGCCATTTTGATTGACCGATGGCGGCCGTTTTGTTTTACATAGCAACTTTTCAAATAGAAGTTTGAGAGAGCCCACTGCATTGATTATGTGTACCAAGTTTCGCGTCGATCACTTCAACAGTCGCGGAGATGAATAGCTTAACAGGTTTTGTGGTCAATCCAAGATGGCCGCCAGGGGTTTTGACCAATCGGCTTCATTGGTGTATATGCACTAGATCCCATGTCGGGCAATCAACCTATGAAGTTTCAGCTCCAGTGGTGAGGCGGTGTTGACTGGACGAATGGCACAAGATTACATAGTTACCACTGAAGGACAATCGTTTAATTCGCAAATTTGGATGAGATACATTTGACAATAGCGGGAAAACGTGAGAAGGGTTGGCATATTCCCCAAAGAGCTGCTCCTGGACAATATAATGCAACAAACTGCAAGACTGTACCTTCAGTAGTTCCAGAGTTCTAGCCTGTACAAGATGTGTTCCGATTTTAGCAAAATTCAAGATGGCGGCCAAACCACGTGGCCTAGGAGCAAAATTTTGCCGTATCATATAACATATATTTCGCCACTTTCCCCGTCCAAATCCGTTACTTAAAAATCCGGCCATTTTGATTGGCCGATGGTGGCCATCTTGTTTAACGTAGCAACTTTCAAATAGAGTTTTGAGAGAGCCCACTCCATTGATTATGTGTGCCAAGTTTCGCGTCGATCGCTTCATCAGTTGCGGAGATGAATAGCTTAACAGGTTTTGTGCTAAATCCAAGATGGCCGCCAGGGGTTTCGACCAATCGGCTTCATTGGTGGATATGCACTAGATCCAAAGTGGACCAATCAACCTATGAAGTTTCAGCTCCAACGGTGAGGCGGTGTTGACTGGGCGAATCGCACAAAATGTGGCGGAAGAAAAATAATAATACCAAAAACAAAAGGTTTCCAGCCATGCTGGCATGGAACCCTAATAAATAAAGATTGGTGAAAACGACTGTTGTACTCGCAGAAGGGCAGAAAGGACATCAGTTTTATTCTGTGAAATCCGACACAATGGTGCTCATGTATAGGGCTCCATGTGCTTGATAGTGCACGGTACATTTGTGAAGAGTTGAAAGGACGAGAGTAGAGCATGTCACGAGAACTGAAGAAGTGTGTGTGCAAACACTACCACAAAATATCCCAAAGTGGGTCGTTACTACTATTTGCGCACACAGTTTTTGTCGTGTTTGCACTACAGTGTAAACATATATTAGTATAGAGTGAGTTTCTGGCGTGACGCATTAGATTCTGCATGACCTCCGCTTGACCTCTGGGCGCGTGGAGATTGATCAGGCCGCTGATGTGAGATGACTGATGTTGTACGGGTCAGCGTGGTATTATGACCGTTTTTTCGAGGTTTCTTGAGTTTTGTCAAACATTTTGAATTGAAAATGTGGGAGATAAATCTGCTACTCAGAAAGCAGCTTTGGTGTGCTTTTCGTGTCCAAAGCCAATTTAGGTCGCGTCTACAATCCACATGAAAACCCCGCTTTTTAGGGTGTCCAAGAGTGAGCAATTATGAACGTTTTGCGAAATAGATTAATTTTGCGAGAAAACTGAAAATCTTTCATCTGAATTGTTACCTTGTGTATATTACTCAGACATTACTAAGTCCACTGACCAAATTTCTGACGGGTTTGTAAGTTTTTGTGTGAGAAAACGTGGTCTACTTTATACCTCAAACACCGTCTTTGAGTAATGGTAAATACATGCATTTGTATTGTAGTTGTAGAGACTGGCATTTGTTCTTTGTTTCTTGTTTCAGGATATTGATTCAAGTCAACTGGACACGATAGAATTCTAGAGGAGAATTGGTGTGATAAAAGTGGTTTAGGCATTTTTCTTTTATTTATAGGACTCGAATCTGAAATCCCCAGGCAGAATTTGAAATGAAAAAGACTTTCTTTGAATTCCATTTCATTAGGAAAAATTTATCCTACGAGACTGAAATTTTTAATAATTATCTGTAGTTATCATCTCTTCAAACCAGTGAAATTTTGCCAATTCCGTCAAAATTGTGCGTGCAAGGAAACGAAACGGTCATAATGGAAGACGGCACGCTGTACTCATGCAAATCATGACATTAGTAACTCATATGCGTTTGATAGTTCGAACATGTTACTGGGGCGATTATCAAGTGATGTGATGCTTTCAAACTTCTCCATTATCGAGTCATTTCAGGGACAATGGGTGTTTCTCTTTTGTTCATTCGGGATGATTTTCTATGGATTATTTTGTATATGAGCGCATATGTGTACATTTCATTGAGGCGGTTATTCGGCCAATTATTATCACAGAACTTTCACAATCTACACATCCAATAAGACTGCAAAATTCATGAAAAAATAGATTCCAAAATAGCAAATTAAATACTTAACAATTTCTTTGATGACACATTCCGAATCATTATGGTCATATTTGGTTGCAATGACGTTATCTCGCAAACTGATCCCAAATCGTTAGGTCTTAATTGCATGGTCGCTATGACCTTTATATCGAAATTTTTCGTGCATGACGTCTCACGATTAACTGATTGTTATTTATGGTAAACAATACGGACTTGATGAGATATGTAAGAGGTGGGAAAATCCGGCGACTAAAAAGTAGCCATAGGACTCCACAGGAAAGCATCCCTCGGCGCCTCACATTCAGAGTAGAATGCGGAGGATTCTCGGACGTAGCCTTAGTATCTCAGCCGCGCTTTTGTTTTAGGTGTTCTCGTGGAGACATGAAGTAACCACTCGGCCCCTAGCACCTGCTTAGGCGGAATTATATACGCTAGCTCGCAAACTATGATGTCCTTATTTATACAAGCGTCAAATGGGAAATAACAATAAATATTAGCACCAACTTTTCAAGTTTTCAATTTTGCCAACAACATTCATCATGATGTTCCCATCGTCAAATATTCTACGTATCACTGATCACGTTTCAGGGTTCGAGTTTTTTGTTTGCCTTAATTTCCGTTAAGCCTGAGCACCCCGTAACAAACTTATGTCGCAATTACAGAAGGACAACGAGGAACAGTTCTTCGAACTCGGACAAACAGTCCCATGTCTGGGGGTGTATGTGCATTTCGGCGCACGGTAAATTTAAGAAGTGGTAAAAAGACGGTTCAAAGCAGTCTAAAGATCGCACTATAACTTATGAAGGTACCAGCCACAAAATATCCCAAGTTGATCGTCCCTCGCCGTCAAACTTCAGAAATAAGAACTGTCAATAAATCCCGCCACCTCTCGTGGAGCTACATTTAACTCGGCCCCGGTAATTTCTTGATGCTCATTGGCTAACGACTACGAATTCTGATTATGCGAAGTAATTGATTCGGCAATTCCCGGAATCGGTCATTCCCGATCCCGAAAATATATCTCCGAAAACTTATTTGTTGCTTCCCGTCGAGTATTGCTAGTAACTCAAAGCATACTGGCTGTATTTACACACAAATGTTTTTAAATCAACCTTTTGAAATATGTCTCGCAAAGACGGAGTAGCATAAGTAATCCATTTCCAGATATACATGCGTCACTCGGACAAGTACAGAAAGGTGACGATTATTTTGTCCTGGTGGGAATGGCTGCACACAGGGACAAGACACCACTAAAGGCTATACAAACCATCATATTCTACGTACTACATAGTGAACTCTGCACGAGTTAGTTTGCCTGTATTTAATAGCTTGTCATTTTGAAGAATGCCGCATGCGTTTCAATTAAGAATACAACCATTGAAAATACAACGTGCAACCAGATATCCCAGATCACCTGGTTCGAGATTAGCTGCGAATTGAAGATTTGAATTGGCTCTCAGTAACTCTCACCTCGAATTATTAGGTCTTGCATTGTCGTTATGTCGAAATTATTCGTAAATGAGGTCAACAATAGGACTTTTCCATGATCACAATCAAGGGGAGTAATTTGACAGCAATATGGTAATAAAACAGGGGAGATAACTATGTCCTACATTAGTACAGGCATCAGATCCGCCATTCAGTACAGGCGTCGCCCTAAGAATGAATCTCCCCTTCCACAAGCGAAATACGTTAACCATAAGAAATATTGACACCAAACTCTAAGCAGCCTTAAAATAAAACCATAGTTGAAAAGCTAATTTATTGCAAGAGAGAAGTGGTCAACAGCTTCCAATAGCGCCGACAAGACACTCGACCGGCGTCATTAGGATTACGATTTTAAGTAAAGAACACAATATCTTGCTGACATCTTTCAAAACTGTGGACTGCTTCTTTCTTGTAGGGAATCGTCTTGTGTTGTTAGTATTTATATTTGATACGCATTTGGAATTGGCATAAGAAATAGGGGTTAAATTGTGCTAATTGACAAAGGAAATAGAGCTGTCGATTATTAACGCTGAAATGCTTTCATGGACGGCAGTTAAATAATAAATGTCAGATCTGCTATCTTTTGGTTGCTTTTTAGTCGCCAGACGTCGTCAATTTTTCCCACCTCTTGCATATGGCTCCAATTTATTACCTGTATATGGTAGGCTTCTGCTGCTGAAATGTTAGTCCCCGAGGCCCGTGCTCTGTACATGTAGGCTTGCAGGAAACAAGCCTATGTTTATATATACTATGATTGTGTTTTAGAATTTGATGGCAATGATGTTATATGGATTAGGTCTTTTTATTATGGACGCGGAAATTCTTCGGACGACGGGGACTAATAAATGACGGACAAGAACCTTGTATTTACTAATGGTTTTACAAATGTTGTCTTGGTATAACCAGGAGGCTGAATCCAATGCCAGCTGAGTGTTAAAGTGCTTCCAAATTAAACCTCATCATATTAGATCTATTACAAGTGTATTGTATAATTAAAAGAGAAGAAAACATGTGACTAATGTATACAATGAACGTAAGATCTATCTCCCCCGCATTCAGAAATGTAAGCAAATATTTTTTTGCGATTTTTCACCGCCGAACTATTCTGCCGTGGACAGATTCATAAGTGCCGCCATTCCTAGGGCTTGTGTCTATTTTAACCAATCAGAAATGCCGAAAATATATTGTGTGTATCGCTGCGTGACGTCAGCCGGGCTCATACTCAATGCCGCCCTGTACATTAAAGTATGAGAATCTCTCGGAACTGCAGGTTTATATTTTATATACTGTTATAATTTGATAGTGGTATTGTGTCAATATTCCGCAAATACACGGGCATCATGCCGCACTGTGTGGCGCTGCTGAAAGATGACGCTGTGCCTACCGAGTTTGTACATCGTCAGTCTCCCGAACCGAAATGACTGTCCACACTTGCCAGGCTGAAGAAGCGGGAGCAACAAGCACATGCAGCTAAGCGAGGTATTGTATTATATTTTCGCCTTCCCCGCTAGAGAGCGGTGAGGCCCGGGTGACGTCACACGCTTAAACGAACCGAGTCAAAATGGCGACACGCTTGAGAGACAACGATGCGCAGGTTGAACGCCGATTTAATCGTGTAGAAAAATTCGCAAAAAATATTTGCTTACATTTTTGGATACGGGGGAGATAGATTTTTCATTCAGTGTATACATCAGTCACATGTTTTCTCCTTTAAGGATGATTGTTCAATTCAAAATAGAGGGCATGTTCGGGCATCTACAACTCTCGAATGTTGTATATTCCTTTAGTGTATTCTTATCAGCTAAAATGATGGCAATTTATTTTGTGGTGGCCAGGAATGCTGTTTTCCGTATAATTGGGGGTAGTTTTAAACCCAAATTTACACATACAGTCGGCTTTAATATTACTTTTATATTCATATAGTTTTTAGGCTCAATATTAGCTTGTTTGGAAATTTTCTCATCGGGCCTTCTTGGTTAAATTCTGAGTGTGTCATCTTATGAAATTCATGATTTTCACAATATTCTTCCATATTATGTACATTGTTTTAACCTAAAAGAAGCCATGTGGGCTCATCTCGCCCATTCGTATTCTTTTAGCTGATAAAACATACCCTGACATTTGCCAAGCATAACATTCGACAGTTTAGATGCTCCACATGCCCGCTATTTTGAATTAAGGATGTCAGTAGTATATATAGAGCAAAACGGGTATTTAGCGCCTCACTGCGCATGCGCGGAGTTAATTTTTGGGTTGCCATAGGGGGGGTTCGCATACGTGAGTTAATTTTTTTGAGATGTGAGTGGGTGGGTTCAAAATGGCGGACGTTGAAAGTCCGCCATTTTGAACCCACCCACTCACTCGGTTGCACTGATTGACCTGGGATGTGAGTGGGTGGGTTTAAAATGGCGGCTGAGGGTGTTGTGTGTGTAAAATAAGGGTCCGCCATTTTGAACCCACCCACTCACCGGGGTGATTGAGTGCTATGTGAGTGGGTGGGTTCAAAATGGCGGCCGGTTATTTTCTCTGGGACGTTGAAAGTCCGCCATTTTGAACCCACCCACTCACTCGGGTGCACTGATTTGACCTGGGATGTGAGTGGGTGGGTTTAAAATGGTGGCTGAGGGTGTTGTGTGTGTAAAATAAGGGTCCGCCATTTTGAACCCACCCACTCACCGGGAAAACGTATAAAAGCAGTCGATTTTTAGGAGTGGATAGAAAAACGTATAAAAGGAGTCCATTTTTAGGGAAAGGGGTGTATTCAATCTGACTTACCTGACCTGACCTGTCTCCCTGCCTGCCTGCCTGCCTGCATCCCTGCCTTGCTTGCCTGCCTGCATTCTGCCTGTATGGAATGCATGTACTGACTTGGTTCTGGGTTTTTTCCATCACGGTTGTGCGCAGGTGTATGACGTCACTTCCGGTCTGCGTGAATCGGGTGTGACCTGGGACTATGGGATGCATGTACTGACTTGGTTCTGGGTATTTGTCATCACGGGGAGGTCACGTGATCAGTTCAAGGTCATATCCATTTTTTATCGATATGTCAACCCCACACCCAGTCCATTAGATGCTCCTTCACCTAAGCTTCACTTTGATACCTCACTCGACCTGTGGTGTGAGTGAGTGCAAGAATGTATTCATCCGCGGTGATGCAGTCATGTCTGGCGGTGATTCGGTCTCGGGAAAAAGCTTCCTTGCCCAATGCCTACGGACTTTACCGAAGATACACGGACTTTAACGAAAAGACACGGACGTACACGAAAAGACGCGAAGGTGAACGCCATTGTGGGAAACCTCCCACAGACAGGTCAGTACATGCATTTCTATGTTGTTCACGCATAATAAAAGGATTGATCTGTAATCTGTGTTGTTGTTGTTGCTCCCTTTTTTTGGACTAACCCATCAGAATAGTACGTATCACGGACTATACCCGTAGAGCTACATCTGGTCTATAAAACATGTCCCTCTGGATCCCACACCTACATTTCTACAGAGCCATGGCGGAGATCAAGCCCCATGCGACTCGCATTTTACAGTATGCCACCGTGGTGAATTCATTCACGGGTTACCGAGCAGTGGTCCGGTCCATGTTTGCAGATGGCGACGACAACGAGGGACGACGCCAGATCCTGAACGAGTTCACAGAAGCGGTCCTCCACAGAGTGCACTCGATGGACAGGCGTGCCATCACTCACCACTACTGGACTATGACAGCCATCCTTGATGCTCGCGCTATGGACCAGGAGCGCTCACGCCGGAACCAGCGCCGGCTGGTTGGCCTCATACTAGTCTGTGCTCTATTCACCCTGGCGCTGTGGTATTGACACTATAAATACGAGGGATGAGACAGAGTGTGTGTCATTCTCCCTTCGACATTTAGAGGAAGCATGTCATCACTCCAAGCCATCCTGACGCTTACACCCAATGTGAAGTTATACGTGTATGATGCTAAAGTGACCCTGGTCGAAGATTGTGGAAATATTTGCTTTGAGCACGCTGAGACTCTATCGGATAGGGTGACACTAGAGCGTGATGGCTGGACTAAGTTTCAACGGGTGTTGAGCGGAGAGTTAGACGGACACCTGATCCACCTGGACAAGGCCAACTACGTATACCATACTGCGCTCTACCCACGGGTGGGACGCTACCAAGAGCCGGCTCGAAGTTTCCTCCTAACTCCCTCTCTGTGGTCAGCCTTGGAGAAAATAGGCCCTCTGGTGGACCAGTTATTTATACCCGACGATCGATCACCCCACCAATTGGCATGGGCTCGTGCTATCGAACACGCACTAGATGAACCTAATGAAAAAAAAGCGGATGGAGAAAATACTATATGTATAGAATGCGCAGAGGCTGGAATGACAGTGTCACCTGATGAAGCCACCCACACACACATGACGGGCCAGAACGATGAAGAAGAAGAAAAAATCCGTGATGAAGCCGCGGGGCCAATGGCTGAACCCCATGAACAACTACATGAACCCGACGACGATGCCATTGATTACCCCGCTAGACTCAGTCAGCCCAATGACATGACCACCTGATCCTTTGATCTCACGGGGTTCTCCCTATAAATACGAGAGACAGTGAAATCTGGTACCATTCACGTACTGACCATGACGGAGCATATAGTACTGGCGTATTTCAGCTTGACCCCCGAGGTTTTCCTGCACGTGTATGCGGATAAGGTCGATATCATGGAGGAGGTGGTGGGAGACACGGACCCTACACAACCGTGCCCGGCTCACATTCGTCTGTCCCGGGAGGGCTGGACCAAATTCAAACGGGTGTTGTCTGGTGAACTGGACGGCGACCTCATCCACTTGTGTCACGATGTGTACATCCGACGCGGCCCTTTCTTTGCTCAATTGGCTCGGCTAGATGGAGGTACAGTGCATTTTACCCTTCACCCTGATCTATGGTCTGCATTGGAAGATGCCGTGGTGGATGTGGATGAAGTGCTTATCAAGCGGTCATCAGACGAGTTGGACTGGTCATTGACCATGGCCACTGTGGAAGTCCACGAAGAAAATCAGAAAGAAACTCAGGCCCAAGATATACCCGTTATAAATAAACGATAGAGCCAGGGTCCATCATCATTTTGTCACCATGAAGCGCTGGGAGAAGGTGTTGGATAACTTATACTACAGTCCCGACAGTCCGGCAGCCTATAGTGCATTGTCGGCTCTCTATCGAGCGGCCAAACCCCAGGGGGTACAACGTGCCCAAGTCCGAGATTGGTTAAGAAGACAAGACACCTATACCTTACATCGATCTGTCCGTCGCCATTTTCTACGGAACCGGGTCATCGTGGGAGGAATAGATGCCCAGTGGCAAGCGGATTTGGTGGATATGAGCGCCTTTGCCAAACACAACGATGAGAATCGGTATATCTTGACGTGCATCGATATCCTATCCAAGTATGCGTGGGTGGTACCCATCCGGACGAAAACGGGGGCAAATCTCATAGCGGCGTTCAAAGACATCTTCAAGACCGGGCGCAAACCTTTGTATTTGCAAACCGACGAAGGCACGGAATTCCTCAACAGACCGTTCCAAGCCTTTCTCAAGAAACAGAAGGTGTTTTTCTTCCATACGTACAACGAGACCAAGGCTTCCGTGGTGGAGAGGTTCAACAGGACATTCAAAGGCCGCATGTATAAATATTTCACCTATAAGAATACAAGGCGGTACATCGATGTTCTCCCGAAACTGGTGAGGGGTTACAATCGAGCCTATCATCGAAGTATAGAGAGAGCCCCCATTACCGTGACCCAACGCAATGAAGCCCAAGTCCGGCGTGTCTTGTACCCCAGGCCATCGCAGCGAACGACGAAGGCGGTGTACAAGGTCGGGGACCCTGTACGGATCAGTAAAGTCAAGGGCAAGTTCGAGAAAAGTTACTTGCCCAACTGGAGCGATGAGCACTTCCTGATTAAACGGCGCCTACCCCGACAGCGGCGAGTCTATGAACTGGAAGATCTCCAAGGGGAAACGTTGCTGGGGACGTTTTACGACACGGAATTACAGCCTGTTGTAAAAACACAGCAAGATTACTACACGGTGGAGCAGATTTTGAAAACGGAACGTCGACGTGGCAAACTGTTTCATTTCGTAAAATGGCAAGGCTGGCCCAGTTCCTTCAATTCCTGGGTCGCGGCCAACCAGGTGAAACGACTATAAAACCAGACACCACTGCCGTCCTCCTTCATTCCACATCCGACCACAGTGCTATGGACCAACAGCAGCTGCCTCTGAAGACAGCGTCTCGCAAAACGCGCAAAGCGCAAGTGGTCTTTGGGGTGCTATTGCTAACCCTGCTGAGTGTGTTGTACGGAGGTGTGTTTTACGACGTAGCCTATGTCAGCACGTTACTTAATCAACTGAGAACACCAGGCACCAGCGAAACGGGTCTACAGAGAGCACCAGTCGTATCGAGCCCAGTCACCACCACCACCACCACACCCCGCGTACAAGCCACGTCGAGCTCTACACCTACACCAAGTACACCTACTACGTCTCAAGACCCACCGGATTTCATCCCTCACAGTGAACCGACCACCCACGTTGTACCCACCCCCAGCACCATCTCTGAACGTGAACAGACAACGACGACCGACGTTGTACCCACCACCACTCCAGTTCACTCGTACGAAATTTACAAGAGCGTGTTACCACGACAACGGATACACCTCAAACCATGGACCCTCGGTGGCAGCATCCCTTCACTTGCGTCATCGCAGGACCGACGGGCTCCGGCAAAACGCACTTCGTCAGGAAGCTCCTTCAACACGCCGACAGCATGATCACTCCACCCATTGCCCGAGTCGTGTGGTGTTACGGAGAATGGCAGGAAGCGTATGCAGCAATGCCCCACATCACGTTCGTGGAAGGCCTACCCAACCTGGCTGATTTGGAACCCGACATTTTGGTGATTTGGTGGTTCTGGATGATCTCATGGCGGAGACGGATGCACGGGTCACCCAACTCTTTACCAAAGGCAGCCATCATCGACGGCTCAGCATCATCTACATTGTGCAGAATCTGTTCAGTAAAAACAAAGAACATCGGAATATCAGCTTAAATGCCCACTACCTGGTGGTCTTCAAAAACCCGAGAGATACCACTCAACTGCTGCACCTGGCGAGACAGATGTTTCCCGGCCGCACACCGTTTGCGTTGGAAGCCTTCAAAGATGCCACAACCCCTCAGCACGGGTATATGCTCTTCGACCTCAAGCAAGCCACTCCCGACCACCTTCGACTACGGACCGGCATCTTTCCCGGAGAGACCCACCACGTGTACATGCAAAAATAATGTAAACACACCCACAGTGGCGCCTCCAGCTGGGGTCTGTGTGTTTGATGATGGGGAATAATAAAAAGAATGAATACCACAGCAGGGTTGACTTTGTCTGTGAGGTGGATAAAAAGGGCAGCGTTGTGGGTTCTAGCATTAGTTGTACAGGATGTCTGCGCGAGTACGGAAGCACGCTCCCACGCTCCGTGTATTGAAGACGGCCCCACCCGAGTTAGTCCGAACCATTGTACGCGGTGCGGACCCTGACCTTGTACGCTGTCTGTGCGAGATCGGGTACAACCTGTTAAAAGGCAACGTACCACTGACTCCGGCTCAGAAGACCAAGTTGGCCAAGCATAAGACAGGTCTCCGAACCCTAGTCCACAAGCGGGTCCCTCAAACACAAAAGAAAAAGGTGTTACAGAAAGGCGGCTTTCTCGGGGCCATCTTAGCACCGTTGGCCGCTTCCGTGTTGGGTCCAGTATTGGGTGGACTCTTCGGCCGACAATGAACCACACGAAAAAAATGGTCCTCGTCGAACCACGGTTCCTGCAAAACCTCCAATCACCCTACCCTGTCCCACCTACGGTGAAGACCATAAACAGCCTCGATGGAGAGATGCAACAGATCTTACAGAGACCGGGGTTAAGCGACAGTGAGAAAGTACAACGGTACAATGAGACGCTTCAACGGTACATGACGTTCATGGACCAATACAAAACCCTGTCTACCCCAGCAACAGCACCACCACCACCACCACCACCACCACCACGTGACAGACCGCTGACCTCAGCACCGCTCCAACAGCCGGGTCAGGTAGCCTCCACAGCCCCACAGTGGGTGGAAGACGAAGTGCTAAAGAGTGTACCTGCCTCGTTCAAGAAACAAGCTGGCCTGGTATTACAACGGATGAAACAGAATCCTAACATGACTTGGAATGATAAAGGCGAACTCCTGGTACAGAATCAGGTGGTCCCCGGCACCCACATGACGGATTTAGTGAATGATCTGATGCGTCAACGCAGATCGCACACCGATCCTCGAGGATGGGAGGTCTTCGCTCAAGGCTTGAAAGACATGCATGTACCACAGGAATTGGTGGGGAACCCCCACCGCTGGGACTTTATGCAGCAAACTCAGCAATCACCGAGTGGCCCACTACCTTCTTGGGAAGCCGAATGGGAACCGGAGTCACCCCCCAAAACACCACCACAACGGGCACTTTCTTTTCGCGCCTATAAAAAAACACCCTTGATCAAGACATCCCACATCTCCAGAGCCGTGACACGTAGCAAGTCACCGCGACGAACACGACGCCGCACACAACCGCCCAAGGCCTGGAAGACCTATTAAAACCAACAGCAGCAGCAGGACAGCTCAGTCGCCATGTTTTACCTGACCCTACCCAGTAACAGTTCGCTGGATGTGTTTCCTGACAACACCGTGGCCAAGTACGTCACCCAGTTACCGCAACCGTTACATTTACCTGGCCGGTGGGAATGTGCCCTCGTGGATATCCAATACCCTTACTCGTGGTACAACGTGCGAGCCAATGAAGTGTGGTACGAGGTCACCTACGAAGGCAAAAACACCCGACTCACCCTGCCCGAAGGCCAATACGATACCCCCAAAGAGTTCATGGGTGGGCTGTCAAGACTGATGCATGATAAGGCGCTACGGGGGGTGACGGATAGTGCAACACGCCTGATAGCCTTGCGCTTCAAGAGAAACGTGTTCTTCGATGTCAACGTACACAACGACAAGGCACAGCTTACCGTCACCGATACCGTGAATGTGAAACTCAGTCCTACACTACAGCAAATGCTGGGTTTCGATCTACAGACGTTCGCTGGTCCCAACCAACACCATGGCGAGATGCCGATGGATATGAAGTCGGGTATGTACGGACTCTACGTCTACTCGGACGTGGTGGACAACCACATCGTGGGCGATATCAACACACCTCTGTTACGGGTGGTCCCCATTAAAAAGACGTATGGCGATCAAGTCACCCACAGTTTCAACCATATCATGTACCTGCCCGTACGACATACCGACATCAACACGATCACGGTGGATATAAGAGATGACACGGGACGAGCGGTGGCATTCGAACGAGGAAAAGTGGTGCTGACACTTCATTTTCGACAAGCACGTGCTCCCCACTTTGCATAATGAAAGTACCTTACGAGTGCGATGCACGCAGCTATGCCGACTATTATGCCCAACAGGCCGGGGGTGGCTTTCCGGTCTTTAGCGGTGCACGCATGCAACGAGGACATGGTCTGGGGAACATACTCGGCAGCATTGTGAAAACGTTCCTGCCCTTGGTGACGCGTGGGGTGAAAGCAATCGGCAAACAAGCGGTACGCAGTGGACTGCAAGTGGCCGGTGATGTCTTGGGGGGTACGGCACCCCGACAAGCCTTGAAACGACGGGCCAAAGAAGCGGGAGGCGTCTTGGTGGCCAAAGCACAACGCACCGTAGGGAATAAAAGAGCTGCCCCACCGAGATCACGCACCAGTCGACGACCGACCCAGCGACGACGCACATCCAAGAAGACCCGGGATATCTTTTCTTAAAACATGGCCTTAATCCACGCCGAGTCCTGCCCCTCCACCAACAGTGAATTTGATTTGTGGACCGTGCCGCCCACACAAACCAGTGTCGAACAAGGATTATGGGTGGAGCATCTCCCGCTCTCCAGCATCAACGAAACCGGGCCCATCGAGTTCACCATCAGTAATGCGGATACGGCCTATGTGGATTTAGCCCATACCTACTTGTATGTGAAAGCCAAGGTGGTCAATGGAGCTGGCACGAGACTCGCTGACCAAGCAACGGTGGGCCCGACGAATCTCTGGCTGCACTCGATGTTTCAGCAGGTGGATATTTTTCTCAGCGACAAACTCATCAGTGACTCCACCAACACGTACCCCTATCGAGCCTACATCGAGACACTGTTGTCGTATGGCCGAGAGGCTAAAAAATCTCAGCTGACAACCGCTTTATTCTACAGGGACACGGCCGAGCACATGGACACGGCGGACAATGGGGGATATAACAAACGGAAGGCTTTCACTGCGAACAGTGCCTCGGTGGATATGATGGGTCGACTGCATGCAGACATGTTCATGCAAGACCGGTACCTCTTGAACAAGATCCCCATCAAAATCCGACTGATACGGGCGCCTCCGACCTTCGCCTTGATGGCCACTAACGTAGAGGGGCATGCAGCGGACTATAAGATTGTCATCCAAGACGCAGTCCTGTATGTCCGAAAAGTGAAACCGAATCCAGCCGTTCAATTGGGACACATGAAAGCCTTGGAAACAAAACCAGCCCAGTACCCTATCCGACGTGTACAAACCAAAGTGTTCTCTGTGCCTGCTGGAAATATGAGCGCCAACAAAGAAAACCTGTTCCTGGGGGAACTACCCAAGCGATTGATCCTGGCCTGTGTGAAAATACCAGTTTCAGCGGAGCCTACCCAGAGAATCCGTTTGACTTTAAACATTTCGGCATCAATTTTATGGCCCTGCATGTGGATGGA
>JAVTVY010047525.1:0-24031 GCA_036873755.1 Hanleya hanleyi | reverse complement strand
GTGCAGTTACATTTGGCAAATAGCTATTTTGAATGATTCTCTTCCGGAACACAGCCTCTCTATCCTCATTCTCGCAAGCCAGGGCCTTGATTCGCTGGTATTGATGTTCCCGTCCTCTTCCGCACTCAGAATCCCTTTAGAATAGCATTAATCACTTCCGTAAATTCAATACTTATGTGTATCAGCAGACAATGCGCAGAAACATATTGCATTTGACATCATTCTCTCAAGTCAGAGCCCATTTCTGCTAGAATTTACTGGTTCTATACAAAATTTACGTTACGTTGTCAATCAGTTTTTACGGCTGGATTATGAATGACGGACTAGACGCTTGTAATTACGTATGGAATGACGTCATATATAGCAGATACTGGCCATGAAAACGATCTAGTTGACCTCGTGGCCAAAAGCTAGGGCCTTTGTTTTCCTGGAGGGGTTTTTGAGTTTGATTTTGATACTTAGATACCTTTCGCATTGACTTTAACTTGGCAGTCATTTTCGCGAATGCAACAATTTGATGTATCAAAAGATAATAACGAGAATTCGACATCATTCTCTTACACACAGACCTTGTTTAGTGAACTAACCCCGAAACTTCGCACTTGAATCACCTTCGGAATGACTTAGTGACAAACATATTCGCGAATTGAGTATAGGAAGATATCCATAGATACTGACTAGAAATGTTTCTTGTTTGCAGAATTTGATTTTAAAGAAAAGAAATTAATAAAATTAGCAACCTTCGAAAAGGCTTGACCGAACATGTCAGATGAGATGATATTTCCTAAGAATGAAATAGTTAATCATTTATATAGAAGAAGCAAACCATGTCTTGGTATTGACTTGCTGCGTGGAAAAGAGTGGCAAGGAATTTAGTTCGCAGATGATAACGAACGTAAATGCAGAAACCTAAATAATTATTTTAATCGAATATCAAGACTGTAACAGGCCTCAATTTGAATAGTGAAAAAGTGTCATTATGCCTCTTGGACAGTTCGATAAAGCCTTAAATCCCATTCCGTAGTTTCAAAGCTCGAAGTGATAGACCTGATACTAAATTTATTGAAAAATAACTTTGAAGGAAATATAAATTTTCCATTTTGATCGGCAAATTAAGCGAGAAGGGAGACTGAAGAGCGCAGATTTTCGCGCTATGACTAAATCCTCGAAATTTGTTTGGATTTCCAAATATTTGAAAGCCTTTTTGATTTGCAAAAAGTAACGACTGAACCGAATGTTTTGAAACTTGGTATACACGATACTTGTACCAAAACATTGCCAAAGCGATCATGGTGAGTTCGCCTGTCAAATTGTCGGATTTTGAATGGGGAAAGTGAATATATATATATGGTATCAGAACTATTACGCAATCCCTACAATTGTGGGTTACAAGTTGAAAATTACTTCCCTTGGCTAAAAACACTGGCAGATGGCGCTTTTTTCTACAATTATCACTACCTCCGCTGATATGTCTTTCACTGTATTATTGCCACTGCCGCAGGTTTTGACTACAATGTAGTCATTTCTCACTTGTTTCATAAAGCCTTACCCTAAAATATAGTATGGAATGTTTCAACCCTCTACCCCAAGTGATAACGAAAACAGCTGGAAGAGCCTCCAAATCGCCCAGGTCTGGAACGTTCAAAATCGCACCAGTGCGTCTTTTCAGAATAAAAAGTCATGCTCAGGATGATAACTGGATTTCAATGTTGATTTTTGTAGTTGGTCCATCTTTCTAGGTTATTATTTAGGGCGCACGATGTCTTGAATGTTCTTTAAAGGCTATATAGTACTCAGACAGGAGGGGCTTGAGCCGAAAATGTTCATTCAAATTACATGTATAAGGGTACGTGTATGTCTTCTGAGAATGACGCACGAATGTCCGGATATTAACCCTATATGGTGTGGGCTTTTTGAGACCTGTCCAGGCCTGGGTTGGGGTGCCGAAATGCCCCCTTCACCCCCTCCCTAATTATATTCCTTACCCCTTGAGCTTGGGGGTTGAAACTTACCACACTATACCCCTGGGTCAAGCTCTACCAGAAAATGTAAAAAAAATCCAAGATGGTCGCTTAGACGTCATCTTCAAAAACGACATTATTTTGGTCGACTTTTCGCTCATATTTTTCGAATTTTTTATTTATGCTATTTCTCCGCAAAAAAATGCATGATTCATCAGCAAATATTAATATGATGTGAAACAAAATAATTTTTGTTTCACTTTTAATCTCGGAAAAGCAGAAGTATTGAAGTAAAATGACGAAAGCATGAATTTTCTGGTACCCCATGTGACTGTCATCTTGAATTTACCCATGATCCTCTCCGCGGGGGCTATGCAAATAGGCTCCAATATGATAAAGTATAAAGTCACGGAGTGTCAGCTCTCATTTTTTTGTCGTTCCGGAGATAGCGCAGAAAGTTTGGTAGGCCCACCCAGGCCTGGTAGGATTAACTGGATTCCAGTGTTTATTTTGAAGTTATCTCTTGTTCCTAGGCTAATGGTAAAGAGGGCATGGTGTCTAGTATATCTTAAAAGGTATAAAAGTCGAAGTTTTCATCTATCTGGCTCTTTTTTAAGCGGGATATTCAGCCAACCTTAATACAGATCCAGTTATTGGTACTCGATAAATATATACCGGTAGCATTTGTTATAATTTTGGTTATATCGTGCTTGACCGTTTGATTTTATCGAATTATGCATCAATTCCTTGATAGATTTAGTATACATGTTAAATGTGGTGTAACATCACTTTCAGCAATATATTCAACATTGAATGTCGAATGTCGAACTTCGAACTTCTTGCTAACTTCTGCATGTTTTTTAAAACTCCATGGCATGCAGTAAGTTCAACAAATTCATTCAGTCTTGTATTTAGAACTAAGGTATAATTTCTCCAGATAACTATAAGAAGGGTAAGCGGTCTGTAAATATTCGGTTCATCACTGGACCTTTTCCTTTGTAAATTGAAATTCAATGATGTTTTCTGTAGCTAGTCCATGCTCCTAGGCTATGGCATAGGGCACACGGTGGCCTGAATATCCTTATGGCGTTATGCTACCGGAACAGAAAGGATCTCAGCTGAAAAAAGTTTATCCAAATTATGGGGGTACCTGAATGTCATGCGAGAATGGCTGGCCATGCAAGCCCCCTGGAGTTTTATTCCCGCAAGTCAAATTTGGCTAACTCTTTCATGTAACTTGTTAATGGAACGTCTATGAGCCTTTGATGTATTCATTCTTTTTCAAGTTTCTATTGGTGAATAAATTTCAATTCAATTCAATTCAACCAATTGTGGGGTACCAGTACATGTATGTCTTTTGAGATGGCTGGCAATGCTAAGGCCAACTGGATTTCAATGTTGACTTTTTCGTTCACTGGCTATGTAGAGGGCAAAGGTGTGACTTGAAGATGTTCGTACGGCTGCAACACCCCAACTGAGAAAGATCAGTCATTTATGTTAACGCTATCTGAACCGGGGGGGGGGGGGCATTATGGCCCATTTCCAAACGTTTTACCGCAGCTCTGGAACAAAGACGACAAGACAGCTGAAACTTCATATTTTTGCCAATTTTATGCCATACATATTTGGTGCAAAGGATCTGGTGTAACGTCAAGATGGCGGTCACGAAATGTCCTCAGAAAAACCTAAAATGACATAAAGTAAGCTATATATCTTGACAAAACAAATTATTCTCTATCACATTAATTAGTTTTTGGGGACGGATAACGAAAAGTAAAAATTCCGAAAATGAGTCCGAAAAATAAAGGAAAGGCATCCGGAAAGCTTACGTTACTGTGAGTTCAAGATGGTGGCCATATTGAACTTTTTATACATTTTTACCTGCGGCACGCAGGTCTACGGGAGGCTCGCGTTGTTGTTGTTGTTGTTGTTGTTGTTCTTGTTGTTCTTCTTGTGACTTTTTGAAATGCGCATGCGCTAAGAGAGTGTGATCTCTGCCACACTTTTCTTTTCAACCTTCAATCTCACATGACAACACTGTCTTCAAGCGCGTTTGAATTCATTTGCAACTATATTTGGTGGAATGAATTATTGCTTCGTTAATTTCCGGATTGGATTTATTATACATGAGAATAGTGTGAATAACGTCAAAGGACCTACGAAGTAGGGTAGGCATTAGGACTTCGACACGCACTGAACTCTTGGACCCCCAGTTGAAATCCTGCCAATATTAAGATGGGCACGGCCCAAGTTAGAATCACCAGTGATTTTAATCAAAAATCACCAGAAATTTTCATCAAAAGTAGGTCAGCTCGAAACATGCTGGCAACAGTCCCCTAATGTACCTTCATGCCCAGTGTGAATAACGTCACAGGACATAAGAAGTAGGGTAGGCATTAGGACTCCGACGCACGCTGAACTCTTGGACCCCCAGTTGAAATCCTGCCTATATTAAGATGGGCACGGCTCAAGTTAGATTCACCAGTGATTTTAATAAAAAATCACCAGAAATTTTCATCAAAAGTAGGTCAGCTCGAAACATGCTGGTAACAGTCCCCTAATGCACCTTCATGCCAAAAATCAAGGTTCTAATATCAACGGTAACACTCGGATATACCATATCTCTCAGATATAACATATATATAAATATTAATATTCATGTCACTGTTCCATTGTTTCTCTTGTTGTATTCCTCTTAAAATTTTGTACTCTGCCTTTGACTGGTGTTTGTACAATAAAATCTTGAATCTTGAATGCTTATTTTGCCGACGAAAGGATTCAGATGGACTCACTCATTACCGGACAATTTCAAATGGTAGCCCACTTCGAAGGGACAGAAATGACTATGTAGTATTTAATGAGTTAGACACCCCTGTGCGCGAACAATACCTCGCAGTCGTGCAGTTACATTTGGCAAATAGCTATTTTGAATGATTCTCTTCCGGAACACAGCCTCTCTATCCTCATTCTCGCAAGCCAGGGCCTTGATTCGCTGGTATTGATGTTCCCGTCCTCTTCCGCACTCAGAATCCCTTTAGAATAGCATTAATCACTTCCGTAAATTCAATACTTATGTGTATCAGCAGACAATGCGCAGAAACATATTGCATTTGACATCATTCTCTCAAGTCAGAGCCCATTTCTGCTAGAATTTACTGGTTCTATACAAAATTTACGTTACGTTGTCAATCAGTTTTTACGGCTGGATTATGAATGACGGACTAGACGCTTGTAATTACGTATGGAATGACGTCATATATAGCAGATACTGGCCATGAAAACGATCTAGTTGACCTCGTGGCCAAAAGCTAGGGCCTTTGTTTTCCTGGAGGGGTTTTTGAGTTTGATTTTGATACTTAGATACCTTTCGCATTGACTTTAACTTGGCAGTCATTTTCGCGAATGCAACAATTTGATGTATCAAAAGATAATAACGAGAATTCGACATCATTCTCTTACACACAGGCCTTGTTTAGTGAACTAGCCCCGAAACTTCGCACTTGAATCACCTTCGGAATGACTTAGTGACAAACATATTCGCGAATTGAGTATAGGAAGATATCCATAGATACTGACTAGAAATGTTCTTGTTTGCAGAATTTGATTTTAAAGAAAAGAAATTAATAAAATTAGCAACCTTCGAAAAGGCTTGGCCGAACATGTCAGATGAGATGATATTTCCTAAGAATGAAATAGTTAATCATTTATATAGAAGAAGCAAACCATGTCTTGGTATTGACTTGTTGCGTGGAAAAGAGTGGCAAGGAATTTAGTTCGCAGATGATAACGAACGTAAATGCAGAAACCTAAATAATTATTTTAATCGAATATCAAGACTGTAACAGGCCTCAATTTGAATAGTGAAAAAGTGTCATTATGCCTCTTGGACAGTTCGATAAAGCCTTAAATCCCATTCCGTAGTTTCACAGATCGAAGTGATAGACCCGATACTAAATTTATTGAAAAATAACTTTGAAGGAAATATAAATTTTCCATTTTGATCGGCAAATTAAGCGAGAAGGGAGACTGAAGAGCGCAGATTTTCGCGCTATGACTAAATCCTCGAAATTTGTTTGGATTTCCAAATATTTGAAAGCCTTTTTGATTTGCAAAAAGTAACGACTGAACCGAATGTTTTGAAACTTGGCATACACGATACTTGTACCAAAACATTGCCAAAGCGATCATGGTGAGTTCGCCTGTCAAATTGTCGGATTTTGAACGGGGAAAGTGAATATATATATATGGTATCAGAACTATTACGCAATCCCTACAATTGTGGGTTACAAGTTGAAAATTACTTCCCTTGGCTAAAAACACTGGCAGATGGCGCTTTTTTCTACAATTACCACTACCTCCGCTGATATGTCTTTCACTGTATTATTGCCACTGCCGCAGGTTTTGACTACAATGTAGTCATTTCTCACTTGTTTCATAAAGCCTTACCCTAAAATATAGTATGGAATGTTTCAACCCTCTACCCCAAGTGATAACGAAAACAGCTGGAAGAGCCTCCAAATCGCCCAGGTCTGGAACGTTCAAAATCGCACCAGTGCGTCTTTTCAGAATAAAAAGTCATGCTCAGGATGATAACTGGATTTCAATGTTGATTTTTGTAGTTGGTCCATCTTTCTAGGTTATTATTTAGGGCGCACGATGTCTTGAATGTTCTTTAAAGGCTATATAGTACTCAGACAGGAGGGGCTTGAGCCGAAAATGTTCATTCAAATTACATGTATAAGGGTACGTGTATGTCTTCTGAGAATGACGCACGAATGTCCGGATATTAACCCTATATGGTGTGGGCTTTTTGAGACCTGTCCAGGCCTGGGTTGGGGTGCCGAAATGCCCCCTTCACCCCCTCCCTAATTATATTCCTTACCCCTTGAGCTTGGGGGTTGAAACTTACCACACTATACCCCTGGGTCAAGCTCTACCAGAAAATGTAAAAAAAAATCCAAGATGGTCGCTTAGACGTCATCTTCAAAAACGACATTATTTTGGTCGACTTTTCGCTCATATTTTTCGAATTTTTTATTTATGCTATTTCTCCGCAAAAAAATGCATGATTCATCAGCAAATATTAATATGATGTGAAACAAAATAATTTTTGTTTCACTTTTAATATCGGAAAAGCAGAAGTATTGAAGTAAAATGACGAAAGCATGAATTTTCTGGTACCCCATGTGACTGTCATCTTGAATTTACCCATGATCCTCTCCGCGGGGGCTATGCAAATAGGCTCCAATATGATAAAGTATAAAGTCACGGAGTGTCAGCTCTCATTTTTTTGTCGTTCCGGAGATAGCGCAGAAAGTTTGGTAGGCCCACCCAGGCCTGGTAGGATTAACTGGATTCCAGTGTTTATTTTGAAGTTATCTCTTGTTCCTAGGCTAATGGTAAAGAGGGCATGGTGTCTAGTATATCTTAAAAGGTATAAAAGTCGAAGTTTTCATCTATCTGGCTCTTTTTTAAGCGGGATATTCAGCCCAACCTTAATACAGATCCAGTTATTGGTACTCGATAAATATATACCGGTAGCATTTGTTATAATTTTGGTTATATCGTGCTTGACCGTTTGATTTTATCGAATTATGCATCAATTCCTTGATAGATTTAGTATACATGTTAAATGTGGTGTAACATCACTTTCAGCAATATATTCAACATTGAATGTCGAATGTCGAACTTCGAACTTCTTGCTAACTTCTGCATGCTTTTTAAAACTCCATGGCATGCAGTAAGTTCAACAAATTCATTCAGTCTTGTATTTAGAACTAAGGTATAATTTCTCCAGATAACTATAAGAAGGGTAAGCGGTCTGTAAATATTCGGTTCATCACTGGACCTTTTCCTTTGTAAATTGGCTTAATTAGACCTATCTGCCGATCTTCCGGATCGACATTAATTCTGTGAATGGAGAAAATACGGCGAAATTACCGATGACCCAAAAACTGAATCAACACCACCAATCAGTCAGTAAGAAAGAACTTTCAATGACCACACGTCGTCAACATGCTGGAAATACTTAGAACGGGAATTCTGGCAACGATTCATTAGAAATTCTGGGTTGCTATATAGTTTTCACGTTCAACTCTGTTTAACATTTAGAATACATTATGTTTATGCTATCAATGTATTTCCCGAATTTCATTATATCCATCCATGTATGAAACATAGCTCCCGAATGAGAAAAGCAGAGATTCTATACTCATTGTCAGACGGCTGTGACAGAGCGCCGGCAGAAAATATAAATTACTACTCGTATACACGGTCAAAGAAACGGGACAAATCAAAAATATGTAGAAAATTGTGACTACTACAGTTAAAGGAAATATGGTCGGGCGCAGAAAGGTCCGAGGACACCATCAGAACTTTATTAAAAGAACCACGTTTACCCGAAAAACTCCTTGGCGCATGCGTTCACAAAGCCGATTTTTTTCCTATAGCCAAACCTAAGATTTCTTCTTGAGGTTTACATAATGAATTTTCAGGTTCTATATAATTACGAAGATCAATTGCAAAAAAATTGAATTTCTGATTGATCAATAAATGCTCCTTGGCATATTTTGGTATTTATTGTAGCATTTACGGGTCAACAGCCATTCAACAACGCCATTAAGTTCGTCCAAAATGAACAAGAAAGAAAAGAAAACAACCTCCTGTGCTATCCTGCTAAATCGCGCATTATCCCCAGTTAGAAGATTTTTTCTATGAATTACACATGCAGTGAAATTCTACTTTTTGTTTCGCGAACACATAATTAGCTCTGTAACTTCGGTCCCCAGTTCTAGCATATCTAAGTCAGAATATTGTTAAGCAGGATATCAGGCCTAAACTTTCGAGAATTACGTCAGAATTGTAATCGGTCATTGATCTCCCGAACACAATAGTGATTAACGCAATGTAGAACACAATAATGTTTATCACGCTATTCAGACCACTTTCCCTCTCTTGTGTCACGTATGGGCTGGTCAACGTGCCAAAACAGGTAAATTGCAGAATTTGTGTCTGTATCCATGCAGGCAAACATTCCTCCAATGAAAAAGTGTAATACAATTTGCTATGCAACGGTATGGCCAATGGACGAATCTGTTTCATAATTCATGGACTGCCTGATGTCAAGGAGATTTAAGGAGATTTATGATTCGTTAAGGGTATAAATATGGATCGTTTTGCGTCTATCGTCACATTCAACTCTCAACTCGACTCCTTCACCAGTCTTCGTGAGTTCCCGCTCAACCTACAACAGTCATCATGGTAAGTTTTATATGTATCTTTAATTATTTTGTTTAGAGTAGACTCGTAAAATGAGGAGCATTTACTCAACTAATTTTATTATAAGAAGCATCACCGATACATACACGATACACGCTTGGTGTTTGTCTTGAAAAAATATAATGACTGTAATACGATTTAGTAAAAGAAAATACATGATCCGAACATTATGTGCATTTTTTATTTACTGATTTTGACATATAGTCTGGGTTAAAGAGCGGGACAAAGCCCATATTAATCTTCTCCCCGTAAACATATATACAAAATGCATGCACATGTTGAAAAGGAATACCAAAGAGTATATCCAAAGAGGAGTCTAATTAGCACAAAAGAATACGTCATTAAAACGAAATCTACTATGATGATATACAAAATGCTAACACCTTAACTAAGGAATGAACTACATTAATTTCATAAAACTACAGCATCTACTGGCAAAACCAGTCGAGGAAAATCACCCAAGATATGCCAAACCAATCGAGTAGGATCATATGCTGGTAATCAAGTAGTAGCATTCAACAATATACATTCCTCTGATCCTCTTCCGTCGTGATATAACTGAAAAAATGTTGAAAGCGACGTTAAACCGTATTCACTCACTCGCTCCGTGTGATATACCATGCAGTGTTTGGAATTTTCAAATCAAGTAAGACCCTTCTACAATAGAATGTTGCCCTGATGGCCAGTACCGTTTATGCACCATTGACGTTAACATTTTACCTACTTACCCTTTAATATTTTCAGTATCTGGCACATTGTCTTTTACTGCTGTATGCAGTCAATTAAAAATATATTTTCGATGATTTCCCGATTCTCGGACCAAAGTAATCTCTGGCGTTAATTTGACGTTTGACATAAACTTTTTTGTGAGATACATCGTTTCCCCCCATACTCGCAAAAAAAAAACGATTTGCAGGCAACATTGACAATGACCTATGACCTACTACTAAATTTGGTGAAATTTGAGAGAAATCGGTCAATTTGTTGAAAAATTAGAAAAATAAATGACGAAAATCGGGAGGACCAGGAGAAAGACAATGTGCCTTCCATAGGACTATAGCTGATAGTAAAAATGGGATATTTCACAAAGCGATATTCGTTTCAATCTGGCAAATAACATGCATTTCAATTAATGGAATTTCAGGGTTCCGTACAAAATGCACAGTTGATATGCGATCTGAGAATAGAAATTCACAGTGAACACTCAGTTCACACAGTGAAATTCAATCCACACGGTGAACATTCAATTCACACAGTACATTCGCGTACATTTCTACCCAAATATATTATTGGTTAGAAAAGGGATCCTTCACCATATTGAGCTCTGACAATAGGGATTAGTGAAAGATATACATGTTAAAAGATAGGAGAAATTCTCAATTCCAAAGTAAATATATCGAAGGTGTCGATTTGAGTTTTCCTCCAGATAGATGAAATTTAAAATTTTAGCTGTTTATGAATGTTTTTTAGGTAAATACTAGAACTATTCTTCATTTTAAATTATTCTGAATGTCCTTCAAACAAAATGTAACCAGACCCCTTTTATAACCTATACATAATCAGTACATACTTTTTTCTCCTTGTTCGTTTCAGCGTGAGTGTATCAGTATCCACGTCGGTCAAGCCGGTGTCCAGATGGGAAATGCATGCTGGGAGTTGTATTGTCTGGAACATGGTATCCAGCCGGACGGTCAGATGCCCTCAGACAAAACCATCGGGGGTGGGGACGACTCCTTCAATACGTTCTTCAGTGAGACCGGGGCCGGTAAACATGTCCCCCGGGCTGTCTTTGTCGACTTGGAGCCCACTGTAGTCGGTAAGTTTGGCTCAAAAATTCACTTAGGATACATATCGAAGAAAATATTAAACATCTTCTTTATTCCACGAATGTTTAATCCTTTCCTTCGATATTTCAATACTACTGTGTGTGATGACAAGTTTCTGCGTAATCGCCATTGTGCAACTTATATAAAAAGCATCTAAACATACGTCACATCAGTCTCGTCAGAGGGTATATGAAGCCAAGACGGAAGTCGTTCAGCTGACATGCGCTGTTCGGAGTTTTTACCTAAACTGTCAGATAAATGCCGCAATAGCAGATATTATGACGATGCACTGGGCCATTTCATTTACCTCATCGAGATACCCTTGGGCAAATTAATCTGCAGGGGAACCTAAAGTCCACTGCGTCTGGGAATATCCAATCGAATACTTTCGCCTGGTGCCTCTAGGTTAGAATCAAGGAAAAAATCTCCCTATGGTTTCCCATGTTATACATACAGCCTACATGTCTCGATGGAACTTTCCTTCACAATAGTCAAACATCTTTGCCCATGGTATCAAGCTGAACTACAAGGAACATTGGATTATCTTTTTCCGTATAGAGACACACCCGTCACCATTTGAATTCTTAACACATGTGAACTTAACTGGAGGCACTAATTTTGAACATTGCCGGACTAAATCTTTTAACAGAATCGCTACATGTATTGCACGAAATAATTTTCTGTACGAAGCACAGACATTGGACCGTTACAGTTTTTTATAATGAATCATTAATTTTGTAGCTGCATTCAAACACATCGGCATTTTCAGTATCATGCAATCATCTAGCTTCAGTCACTTTTCCTCCATAGGATAAACATGCGAAAATTTCGTCAGCTATTGGGGACGCAATGTTAGCAGTTGTTCCAGATTTGAGTCTTCTAAAAAATAGTGTATTCTTATTGCTAGGTATACATAAAAACGGGAACTACTCTGCCACACATAACATAATTCTCTCTCAATTACATATTTTATTACATTTCTGTATTTATAGACGAGGTCCGAACTGGCACGTACCGCCAATTGTTTCACCCCGAACAGCTCATAACTGGCAAGGAAGATGCCGCCAACAACTACGCCCGTGGACACTATACAGTTGGCAAGGAACTCGTCGACTTGGTCCTTGACCGCATCCGTAAACTGGCTGACCAGTGTACCGGCCTTCAGGGGTTCCTCATCTTTCACAGTTTCGGAGGTGGTACCGGGTCGGGATTCACCTCTCTATTGATGGAACGTCTCAGCGTCGATTATGGGAAGAAGTCGAAGCTTGAGTTTGCTGTCTACCCGGCACCTCAAGTTTCCACAGCAGTGGTCGAGCCGTACAACTCCGTGTTGACCACCCACACCACCCTGGAACACTCCGACTGCGCCTTCATGGTCGACAATGAAGCCATCTACGATATCTGCCGCCGCAACTTGGACATCGAGCGTCCAACGTACACCAACTTGAACCGTCTAATCGGTCAGATTGTCAGCTCTATCACAGCTTCACTGAGGTTCGATGGCGCCCTGAATGTCGACTTGACGGAGTTCCAGACCAACCTGGTACCTTACCCACGTATCCATTTCCCATTGGCCACTTACGCCCCCGTCATCTCGGCCGAGAAGGCTTATCATGAACAGTTAACGGTGGCTGAAATCACCAACGCCTGTTTCGAGCCGGCCAACCAGATGGTGAAATGTGACCCACGCCACGGGAAATATATGGCCTGTTGTATGTTATACAGAGGTGACGTTGTCCCCAAGGACGTCAACGCCGCCATTGCTACCATCAAGACCAAGAGAACCATCCAGTTCGTCGACTGGTGTCCAACAGGGTTCAAAGTGGGCATCAACTACCAGCCACCAACTGTTGTCCCTGGCGGTGACTTGGCCAAGGTCCAGCGTGCCGTCTGTATGTTGAGTAACACCACGGCCATCGCCGAGGCCTGGGCTCGTCTGGACCATAAGTTTGACCTGATGTACGCCAAGCGTGCCTTCGTCCACTGGTACGTCGGTGAGGGTATGGAGGAGGGAGAGTTCCCGGAAGCTCGAGAGGACTTAGCGGCCCTAGAGAAGGATTATGAGGAGGTTGGAGTAGATTCCGTGGAAGGAGAGGGCGAGGAAGAAGGAGAAGAATATTAAACTTCACCGTAACATAACAATACAATATACTAGTACATTGTGACTAAATTGTGACAAAATTACTGTACGAATAATGTAGTTAGTCGGATGAACTCAACTACAGTTAGTCGGAATAAACTGAACTTTTACCCACCACCTTCCTAGGACAAATGTTTCGACTATTAATATAAAGTGATTTCCGCCACACCCCCTCCCTCCAAATATTTTTGTTTATGGAACAGCCCTTATGTCTTCATCAGTAATAAAAATGTGTTTATTTATAGATGTGTTCGCATTTTCGTTTTTTAAAGAACAAATTCAAACTTGCATTCTATCTTCAAAGAAGTTTTGAACTTTTCAAATGTCTCCTTCTGCTTCATTTCGTACTAGAAATTAGTTAATTGCCGTGCACCTTTTTATTTTTCACAGAGCACAATTCTTGTATTTCACGCATTAATATTATCACGAAACCGAAATTGAAAAAAGAAAATGAGACACACTTGAAGTTTTTGTATACATCAGCCATACGTTTGAGCATGAGCTTAACACGGCGAAATATGGGGAAATATTCATAAATGTGAAAAAAAAAAAAAAATTGACCATGGAATGAATTTTATGGCAAAAACAATTTTAAAAACTGGTTTCATTCCGTGAGGCTCTGGGTTACCGTTTTTCATAGTTGCAAGATAGCTAAGTGTAAATAAATAAAGTGTATTATACTGTTGTAAATTCAGACAACCGAGACGAAATGTACCACTATGTCTGAGGTAATATATATCTGTAATGCTCTAATTCTATAAAGACAAATTCTACAGGGTTTATACAATATTCTACGCGAGGAGCCATCCGCCCACACGCTACCATCGAAAATGTCCTCTCTCTACTTCTCCCCATTCTTCTACTTATCCTCTTTTCTCATGCCTCCCAAGACCTCCAGTCCATCAAAGGAGGTGTTCGGTTTGACCGTATTTTTTTCCTTATTGTGTTGCGTTTATAAACCGAAAATATAATTTTCTCTCGTTTACTTTAAAAGTTATTAGCTTGAGAGAGAAAATACTGAATTTTCATATTCTCAATTTTCACCGAGAAGAGACTTGTCAAAAAAATATTACGAGTGATAGAAAATAAGCACTTGTTTGTTTTTGCAATTTTTGGCGATATTCTTGAAGGGAATTCCCTTCATATTGTAAGTTATGTGACGTGTTCAAGACGTAAACGTGAATATATAATACCTAGGGTTGTGACCGGATACCAGTGTAGATGTCTCTGTGACCTCTACGTATAATAAAAGTAACGATTTTTGGGTCTAAGTTGCCGAATAGTTGTCACGGGTTAACCGAGCATGTAATGTGCAGCTATCGACTTCTTTGATGGTAAGTGGTTAGAGTTTTGCTCGTGCATAACAGCCCGATATCTGAGATGAGGACGATGGATTACCTCCCTTGATGAGGCAATCTTTTGTACACCCACTCTGCACAACATCAACGTTTACCCTCCTGATCTCGGAAAGCAAGACCTGTTCGTTGTACTAGATTCCTTAGAGTATCCCATTGGTAGGACCCAATTCCATATATAGGGTACCAGTACCAGGTAAATGATCGGTAGGTATTTCCTGTATTCAGCTGCTGATGGACCAGTTACATTCCTTCGGTTGATGGAGTTGTCGTTTATTTACATACTAATTTGTTGTGACAAGTCATGGGCTGCCCGATGAGGAGGACCAATGAGGAGGACCTATCACTATCAACTTATCACTTTCTCAAGTTCCTTTCCATGATACAGTACGGTTACATGTAACAACTCCCAAGTCATGAATAAAGTGTAACAAAACCAACTGTCTTTATTCTTTCGTTATAACGTGCTCTAAATTTCAATGTATCACAGTTATAACCACAGTAATATGGTATGGATATCCTATGCTAGGCAGTGATTCCTTCCATGGTGTGCAGCTTGTTTAATAATACCACATAGCCCTGCATACATGGATGAGAGAGGCAGTATGAGATAACATTGCTTCAGGTTGTAGCCCCAGAAGACCCACTATGATTGCCTGTATATATCCCATTCACGATACATACTAGTATATAGGCCACATGTTATTCTTATGGGCTATATATAATTCCATATATCATTTATTGCTGTAATATGGCTCGTAATGGGTAAATTCCAGGGCCCATGTTAAATGGTCCACCCGTACCTGAAGAGAACTGAGAGCAAACTGACTGACACTGCCTCTCTGCACCCGTATTTATAAACAAAAGTCATGTGACATCCGTTATCCAATCAAAAGCGAGAACCTTCGCCTAGGCGAAAACTGAGTGGAACTACTTCAAAGTTTAACATCAATTATATAATTAACCAACAGGTAATGAGAGGAGCTTATAACAAATATAAGGAGCGTTTTTCTCATAGATTTGCCAGATACATTTAATATTTACAAGAAAAGTCACAATAAAAACCGCTCCGACCGTTTTGACATTTAGCAACACGGTAGCTACAGATAGTGGTGAGCCATACCGTTCATGCAAGTTCTTTCACTGTTTACATATAGACATATGATTTAATTCTGTGGCTCCCATAGTGCACCGAAGAGCGTTTTTACTGTAGAATATCATACCATAAAAATTATACTTACTTCAGCCCATTTAACGAAGTGTTATAGCAAAGTTGACAGCAGTCGAAATTTCCGTACAGTTCCCGCTACGCGAGTAGGGAAAAACCACAAAAAATAGTGCATGCATTTTCTGCTGCAAACTTACAATTTCCATGTCATATAATTCCACATTAATTATAAAATACCAGAGAACAAATAGTTACAGTAAAATGTGTCAATAACCACAGAGCTTGATGCTCAAACACAAAAATATAACATTGGGGTCATCATGACCGTAAACTTGTCGAAGGTCTGACAGACCGGCAAAAACAACATGGCCACACGGGCGAGGGGAAGGCGGAATCGAACAGTATATACCACAGCAGTTTGAGAGATCAAATACAGGCACTATATACAAAGTCACATCAGGTATTTAAATTGTAAATTGTCCAATTCGGGAAGTCACAATCGATGTAGTTTTATGTCTCTATTAGCAGTTATTTTCAACACACGCGAAGAGCACAAGTTGCAACAACAACAGCAGCATGCAATTCAAGAATGTGTATTGAAGTGTCAACACAGATTTCAGTCGCACATATTACACTCCCCACAACTTAATTTCAAGGAACTCTCCTGAGTTCCGCCACCTACATTACATGTACATTTAGAGTTCAAATATAGATAATTGTGCGACAATATTAACGTCCAATCAAATGTCCCAGGATATAGGAACTAAACCTAGGCATAATTTAAAATGTTCCACAGTCTGATATATACATATTCAGAACAGTTCAAGAGGTTCAACCAGTTCAGTAAAATCCATGGGTATGGTAAGAAGCCAGTGCATGGTAGCAGTGTCCCAACAGTTCGTCATAATATACAAGGATCAAAGAACATAGGTAAATATCCAGTGATATATCCATAATGAGATGTGTCCTTAATCACAGTACACGATTCCAATGGAATGATGGATAATCCAAGCTGACTGATGACAATGGTACGTATACACGGGAATTATGACACAGCACTGACACCAGGTAATCCAAAATGCTGTTCAAAGATCCAATTCAGTAAGTGTCCACAAGGAAGAGCCACAGGTATGGTAAGCTAATCCACAATATTAAGTATCCAGTATAAAAAAACGGAGCACAATTCCCGGAGGACAGGTGAGGTAACTATCCCACACAATACAGCGAATATATCCGACACGGTATGTGTCTATTGTGTTATTTTGTATTCCACAGATGGTTTCCTGTACAGAAACAACCGAAGTGATCTATTTACAGCTCCAAACGAAGTCTAACAGAGAGGGAGTTGAGCATCTTCACATGACAGTCGGCATCCGTGTTGCGGCTCTGAGACATGGCTTCAAATGCGGATAGAATTTCCAACTCACCATCAACAGGTTTTCCCAAAGCAATGTGAACCAGTAGTTTGTAATTGTATAGTCTGGCTTTGCGAAGAATAGATGATCCACTGTCGGGACAGGACTTCACCGAGCCTACAGATGTCCCAGGGAGAGCAAAGATGTCGTAAAGGTCTAGAAGTTCCGGTAGGTCCACGTCAGTGGGGCCGTGAAGAAATTCATCCAACTTCAGGACTAGTCCACCCCAATGTATTTTCTTTGTTTCGGCTTGCATTGTCCTCCAACGGGCTGGGGGCCAAGATATCGTTTGCCCACCCACCTCTACAGCAAATACACCATCGGCATTCCACTCCCTCCTTGCTGGGGGCACCATAGGCATACAGCCAAACTCCAATATCTTGATGGCCCTGCACTGTAAATCCGTCTTCTCCCCCTTGATGGAGCTGGGTGCAGTCACTTCATTGCTGGAGCTACTGGCCGTCTCGGTTGGAGGAGCTCTGGTCGCTTTCTTTGACAGGTCAAGGGGAGAAGACGGTCTTAAAGGCGTCGTAGGTGGACTGATGGGCTCTGTTTCAGGCAAGGGATACTTTTCAGCCATTTCAGGTCTGGTAAACAGGTTCATCTCTCTAGGAGTAGTGGTATGAGGGACGACTTGAGGTGGGCTCACAGGGTCAGGTGCTGCCTGTGAAAGGCTGTCTGTTGAGGGCAGCGGAAGCGGGACCGGTGTTAATTGACCATCTTCGCAGTCCCCATAGATAATGGGATGTGACGTATTACTTGCATGTATGGGTGTTGGATTATACAGAGGTGGTGGTGGGGTGGATGCTTGGACCTCATCAACGTGAGATGGTGTACCAACTCGGGGAGCTTCATGGTGAGTTAGAGATGTGGCTACTGGAGATGTGGCGGTCTCAAATGATGGTTTATGCCACTGCCAGATCGATGTTATGTATCGCCGATCCATCTTTAATGCCAATGCCACTGCTTTGATGACGGTCACAGAGTCGGTTCTCCTACCCTCTGAAGTTGGCGGGTTGAATTCTGTTGTTAGTGTGGCCATCTTCCGTGTTATTGCAGCAGTTGTTTTGGGATCGAACAAAATTTTTTCTCCAAGATCAGCTTTAAAGTATTGGCCATCCGAAGAACTACACCACACTTGGAACCCAGTGGATCGAATGTCTATTTTATTCACATTCAGTTGAAGATCGATGGTGGGGTAGGATGGTGTATAAACCCTTGCTCCTCTGTGCTGTTTTGCTGCAGGTTCTTCATTATATTGGCTGGCTGGTGCTCTTCTCTTTTGATTCCCTGTAGATTCCCCACTGGACTGGCTTGCCGGGGTTTTTTTTTTATTTACCTCAGGTTCACCCCTGTACTGATTTGCCCAGCCAGCCTCCCACTCACCCATGGATCTGGAGGGCCTTTTAATATCTTTGGACCACTGCCGCATCAGTCGCCTGGCTTCCATAGACTCTACCGATGACCATTGGGGTTTGCTGATGACCCTTGAATAATCATCCGGGGTTGTCGTCATCCAAAGACCATTGGGTTCTGAAAATATGCCAGGAAGCAACCTTCTGGAAGCCCCACTGTGTTCTTTCCTGACGTGAGCCTGGAGGTCAACAGTCCGCCGGAAACGTCTCTCACCCTCGACACATAATGGGCAGACTACTTCCAATTTATGATGGGCGACTGACTGTAGGTGTTGCTTCATTTCCTTCTTCGACCCCACCTCAACTGTACAGTAGCGACATCTTAATACACCAAGAGAAGCCATTCTGAAAGTACAAGAGCCTCAATATATTCATCTGTGTAGCAGCTATTGGATAGGACAACATCATGAATATCTTCCCAGGTGAGTATAATCTGTATAAGTACCCCCACATGACCTACTTCAGAAGGAATCACTGTCACCGCACCATTTCCTGACTAGAACTATTGGTAACCAAAATTAGTTATATAAAAATCTAATGGACCTTGCTTGCACCAAACAAGCAGCCTTCCATAGAATACTTCCCCAAGAAGTACTGTAGGAGCAATATTCCGTGCACGTCAGGCCTAGGTTGGCCAGACCCACCCTGACCCTGCATAACTGTAAGTCCCCCAAGGTTCTCCAGTTCCTATATATATCTATGCTACCCATCAGGTCCATTCCTTGTTTATATTCCCCTGTATTGTTCCCTTGCAGATTTTGTACCAATATCTAATCAGTTGATTCCCTCTAGTCTCTACCCCAAGTAGGAGACTTCCTGCCCTTGTACTCCATTAGGCGATCGATATGAAATGCTATGGGCTGCTGTCTAGGCGTTTTCTTCACCAGGTAAGTCAGATCATCAATTTTCTTAATGACGACATAAGGTCCTTTCCAACGTGAGGTAAGTTTTGAACATACGCCTATTTTCCTTACAGGGTAGTATAACCACACAGCTTGCCCTGTTTTGAATGCCCGTTTCTTGGACTTTGTGTCGTAATGTTTCTTCCGATATTCTGCTTTCTTTTTCAGCACCACCCGGGCTATTTCATGTGTCCTCTGTAGACTTCGATGAAGCTCCGCCGCATACCGTTCCGGATCAATCTGATGATCATCCTGCGGTGTCTGTACAATGGCTTGAAGAGGCATGATTACCTCTCTCCCAAACACCATCATATTGGGTGACTTCTTAGTACTAGCATGTTCCGATGCTCTATATGCCATCATAACCTGTAGGAGAAATTCATCCCAACGACGTTGCTCTTTCTCGCAATACATCGTCAGCATATCTCCCACAGTCCGATTAAATCTTTCAACGGTCCCATTTGCTTGAGGCCGCATGCTGGTTGTCTGTGCTTTTTCAATTTGTAGAAGTTCACACACTTCCTTGAAGAGGTTGGACAAAAAGTTTGTCCCACGGTCTGAATAAACCTGCAAGGGTGTGCCAAACCTACATATGAAGTTGTCCACCAAGGCCTTAGCTACGGTTACAGCCTCCTGATCTGGCATTGGGACAGCTTCCGTCCACTTCGTGAATCCATCCACAATTACCAGTAGATGTCTGTTACCACTATTCGTTACCGGCAGATTTGCCAGAATGTCCAAAGATACCCTCTCCATGGGTTCGCCAACAAGGTACTGACCCAATGGTGCTCGCCCAACATTTCTGGGTGTTTTCCTAGCAGTACACTTGTCGCATTTAATACAGTATTCCTCTGCATCATGTTTCATGTTAGGCCAGTAGAAGGCCTGTCCAATTCGGCTTAACATCTTATCCACCTTAAGATGACCAGCAGTGGGAATGTCGTGATAATATTGGAGTACGTCCTCTCTGAGTGGCTGAGGAACTATCAACTGATATAGAGTCTTCCCATTGTCATTCATCCAATAACGATGTAACATGCCTCCGACCATCTTCAGACGGTCCCATTGACGCCAGAGCGTTTTGACAGAACTAGATAGGTGTGATATCATGGACCATTTGGGTCGATCTTTTCCTTTTTCCAGAGGAATCAAAATGGGCCCAATATTGCTGTCTTCTATCTGCTTTTGTCTCACTTCACTTGCCTTCCACCCATCCAGTATGGCCATTGTGTCCTTAAGTCCATCAATCATTGGTTTTTGGCTCCTTGTGACCACCATAGCTTGTCCTACACTACTGGCGCTAGTAGTTTCATCATCAGATTTAATGCTATCGTCGGTCACGTGACATGGATTTTCCTCCATTTCCTCATTGATTTGTTGTTGTTTGGTACACACTTTACATGGTCTCCTAGACAGTGCATCCGCATTCGCGTGACTACGACCTGCTCTGTGTGTTACTTCTAAGTCATAAGTGCCTAATATTTCCAGCCATCTGGCTGTCTGACCAGTTGGCTGTTTGAGGTTTTTCATCCAGCTCACAGCTGCGTTATCCGTTCTCAGTAAGATTTTCTGCCCATATAGGTATGGATGGAATTGTTTGAGTGCTGACACGACAGCGAGAAGTTCTTTTCTCGTGACACAATAGACACGTTCGTGCTTATTTAAGGATCGACTCATGTACGCTATGACTCGCTCTTTCCCGTCATGTTCCTGAGACAATACTGCTCCTGTTGCCAAATTGCTAGCATCAGTGTCCACGATGAATGATTTATTTGGAACTGGATATGCGAGAACTGGTGGAGTTGATAATGCTTCCTTAAGTTTGTTGAAGGATTGTTCACACTCAGCATTCCAGTTAAATTTAGCTCCCTTTTCCGTAAGTTTGTGGAGTGGCCTTGCCATTTCAGCAAAATGACATACAAAGCGGCGATAATACGAGCATAATCCTAAAAAGCTTCTGACTTGCTTTACATTTTGAGGTTGGGGCCACTCTTGTACTGCAGACAGTTTATCGGGGTCAGTTTGGACTCCATCATGGGAAACAATATGCCCGAGAAATTTGGTTGAAAGTTGAAATAGAATACACTTCGAGGGTTTCAACTTTAAATTGGCTTCCTTTAACCGTTGTAAGACCCGCTCTAATCTCTCTAAAGCTTGGGCAAAAGTATCGCTCGGGATTAAAATATCATCGATGTAAAGAATCAATTCCTCCCATTGTAACCCACGAAGGACGTCTTCCATGAGCCTTTCGAAGGTGGAGGGGGCATTTGCCAAACCAAATGGCATGACAGTAAAATTAAACAAGCCTTGTCTTGTCGAAAAAGCTGTCTTTTGCTTGTCATGTTCGTCCAAAGGAATTTGCCAAAAACCTGTCTGTAGGTCAAGCGAGCTAAACCATCTAGCTCCGGAGAGAGAATCCAAACATTCATCGATCCTAGGCAGAGGATATGCATCTTTTTTAGTCACTGCGTTAACCCTTCTAAAATCACAGCAGAATCTGGTGGACCCATCTTTCTTTGTACAGAGTACTATAGGCGAAGCCCAGGCACTGGTTGATGGTTCAATAACACCGCGTTCCTTCATTTTCTCGATCTCCTCTTTCTCAATGGCATGTTTTCCTAATGGGAGTCGCCTGAGTGGTTGCCTTATCGGCGCTGTATTTCCGGTATTTATTTTATGTTTTACTCTGTTAGTACAGCCAAGATCACTTGATGATTTCGCAAATACTGATTGATACTTGATCAGGAGTTTTGCTAGCTGACTTTGTTCAGAAGTAGATAGATGAGTAGAACTTCGAGCCATAAGGTCCTGTAAATGCTCTGGTAAAGTATCACTCTGAGTAGATTGATCAGCCTCACTGGTTGCTGCACAATGTGACCCACTTGTACCTTCAACCTCGTAAAGAGATTCACACGTCCCAAGTCTCATTCCCGGATATAGGGTAACATCCTCCCTATTATGATTGATAAGCTGTAATGACAAGTCTGATGACCGTGTATCCACTATCCCATTCACCAATCGGACACCTTTGTCTTTTAGCAAATCTACAGAGGGTTCAACTATTCCAGAAGTAGCCAAACATTCACTCTTAGGTATGAGTACAGGTATCCATCCCACAGAATTTCCTGGTACTGTAGTAGTATGCCTGACTTGGACAAGGCAGCTCATCTGGGACTCTCCACCAATCCAACATGGTATGGAATTTCCTTCTATGTCTAATTCTAACCACTTGTAATCGATCCTCGATACATGTCGTAATAGGAAATCTTGACCCAGTATCGCTGGTACAGTTATATCACAAACTACCATTTGGTGTGTGTATCTTTTGCTTCCCAATCGTATACCGATATCAGCTACACCATACAGATTCAATCTTTCTCCGTTAGCTCCCTGGATACTGCCTGACATAATCTGTAGCTCAGGACGTGATTCCGCTGGTATGCTATTAAAGACTTCTGACGATAGCAGCGTCTTAGTGGATCCACTGTCAACTAGTAAGTGTACTGATTCACTCAGTCCATCTATCATTGTAGACACGAATAAGCCATTATCCCATTTGTCAATTTTATCACCAAGTTGACCCATTCGTATAGTGCTTCTTTGTCCGCTAGATGCATTATTTTCATCACTCTCTTTAACAATAGATTCTTCTAAACTGTTCGATTCAGGCCTCTCCCCACCCGTCTTCCTCCGGCCTACAAGTGAGACGGGTTCGCGTTTCCCTGTTGAGCTGGTTGACTCACAGGGGCAGCAGATGCCCGACTGTGTCTTTGCGGACAAATTCTGCAGTAGTGATCGGAAGCGCCACAAATGTAACAGTTTCCATCTACCTGCCTGTAATTAGAAGGACGGCCGTTCCTATTCCGGTAACTGGAATTAGTGTTGCCTTTAAACCTCGACCCACTGCTACCTTCTAATTTTTCCAATCTCTGTAAGATAGCCTGTACATCTTCCTTGTCAGCTTCACTTACTTTGGTTTCCTTTTGCTTAGATTCGCATTCTTGACCAGTTACCACCCTAACTGCTAACATTTTCTTTCTTTCTTTTTCCCCAACTAGTGCCTCGTAACGTTCAATAACGTCGACCGCATCAGAGACTGTCCTACAGGATTTATCAAAGCATCTACATTTCATTTCCACTGAGACACTCTTGTATAACTGATTGAGTGCCAAAGCCTCTTGTGCTCGAACCCCGAGGAGTGGATATGCTTTCTGCGCCATTTGTCGTAAGTCGTCACCTAGTGCGGCCACAGATTCATCGACTTGACGAACCCTCCCCTCTAATTTAGTGATCCATTTGTTTTGTTGGCGACTGCTACCAAACCGTTCTTCCAGTCGGATAACCAAAATAGGAAAGCTACGTTTTTCATCCTCTGTGAGCCCAATATAAAAAGTTCTGGCTGGGCCTCTCAGAATCGCAGCCAGAGCTAATACTTTTTCACGTGGCGTCCATAGCCCAAGTTCAGCGCAGTCCATAAAATGTGAGTAATACTCTTCCCAGTCATGTTTCCCGTCATACGGATCAGGCTTCATCTTTATTACTGTACTACGTTCACCACCTCTCCCTGGTGC
>JAVTVY010047524.1:0-22284 GCA_036873755.1 Hanleya hanleyi | reverse complement strand
TAAGCCCCAGAAGAAGAAGAAAAAGAAGAGACGTACTAGTAGGAGAGACATCTTCGCATAATGGCCTACATTCACTCCGAGTCGTGTCCGTCTACCAACAGTGAATTGGATTTGTGGACTACTCCACCCACCCAAACGAGTGTAGGCGAAGGACGTTGGGTAGAACATCGCCCCCTGGCTAGCCTGACGGGGGTGGGGCCCGTAGAATTTACCATTGAAAACAAAGATACGGCCTACCTGGATTTAGCCCACACCTACTTGTACGTGAAAGCCAAAATAACGAATAGGGACGGGACGGACATAGCGGTCGATGCGCCAGTAGGCCCGGTGAATGTTTGGCTGCACTCCTTGTTCCAACAGGTGGATATAGGTCTGAACGATAAACTCATCAGTATGTCCACCAATACGTACCCGTACCGAGCCTACATGGAGACGATGTTGTCGTACGGTATTGATGCCAAAGAATCACACTTACAAGCTGAGCTGTACTTCAGGGATAGACCCGGATACCTGCCCAACATAACCGGTGCCAATGCTGGGTTCGAGTCACGCAAAAAACTGGCAGCCAAAAGCAAGTCCATCGATATGATGGGACGACTGCACGCCGATCTGTTCATGCAAGACCGCTACATGATGAACGGTGTATCCATCAAGATCAAGTTGATCCGGTCCTTACCTAAGTTCGCCTTAATGTGCGGTGGCGAGGGCGATATCGATTACCAGATCGTCATTGAAGATGCAGCCCTGTTTGTCCGTACGGTAGATTTGCAACAGGGCGTGTTGCTGGGTCACATGGAAGCCTTAGCGAAAAAACCAGCCATGTACCCCATCCGACGCGTACAGACCAAGGTGTTCTCTGTGCCCACAGGTACGATGATGGCCAATCGTGAAAATTTATTTCTAGGGGATCTGCCTAAACGTCTTACCCTGGCGTGTGTGACCAACACCGCATTCAATGGAAATTGGGCTGAGAATCCGTTCAATTTTAAACATTTCAACATTAACTTTGTGGCACTGCACGTGGCCGGCCATCAAATTCCAGCCCGACCCTTACAACCGGACTTTACTAAGGGAAACTATGTGCGGACCTACCTGAACCTGTTTACAGCTACAGGACAAAACAACCAGGACGAAGGCAATACCATCAGTCGAGACGACTTTATGAAGGGATACACATTGTTCGCCTTTGACCTCACCCCCACCTTGGAACACGATCATCAACTGGCTTTGCTCAAGAAAGGAAACCTACGGTTGGAACTGCGTTTCTCCGTCCCTGTACCCGACACCATTAACGTGATTTGCTACGCCGAGTTTGATAACGTCATCAGCGTGGATCACCAAAGAAACGTGCTGTGTGACTTTGCCACCTAAGATGGATACAGAGCAGCTGATCAGCATACTCCAGCGAGATCCCAAGATCCCCTTTCGAGGTGTGTTTCCACGCAATGTGTTTCCCACTCACTCCACTACCCCAGCAGCCTACATCTTGAATACAGACACAAAGAGTCGACCCGGTGAACATTGGATAGCGGTGTACGTGGACACCCAAGGCCAAGGCGAATACTTTGATTCCTACGGACTTGCACCCCTCCATGCCGATTTGGTGAAATTCATGGACGTCTCTACGACAGAGTGGCGTTGGAATACGCAAAGATTACAAGGCCCCTTGAGTAGTGTGTGCGGACAGTACTGTGTGTTTTATCTTACTCACCGGAGTAGAGGACATTCACTGCCTACCATTGTACATATGTTTGATGATTATTGTCAAGCCGAAGACCGGGATGTCCTCGTCTATGACTGGACGGCCTCTCGTTTTAATGTGCATGCTCCATTTCTCTGGTTAACTTAATGTACTCTGCGCGCGCATCTTGTTTTATTATTATTATCGTTATGACGTTGTTGTTCTGACGTTGAATAAAAATGATGATGAAAAAACACAAGGATGGGTTTTGACTTTCTTTTTTTTTTATTTAAGTCAACAAGCAAGGAGTTATACAACTATAGAATACAAATAGTAGGGGTATGTACACACATAGAATAGTAGTAGTATATATAAAAAAAGTTTTGTCAGGAGTAGGATTTGAACCTACGCAGGGTATCACCCCACCGGCACTTAATACCGGCGCCTTAGACCACTCGGCCATCCTGACTTTTACAGTTTTTATAACTCGTGACTCCACAGTTATTAGTGTTCCACATTTTTACAAGTCCAAGTAGGTAGTGCTCACACCGTCGGCCAATACTTTCCGTTTCGGATAAAAGAAAGTAAAGGCGTCTCGTTGCTGGATATAAGTGCGCATCTGGTGGTCCACCACCCGGAATCCTCGGTTGGTCCCACTGGCACTGGCCTGGCTCTGCAATACACCCAGGTAGAGATCTTTGTCGATGGCAGGGTCACGTCGGTTGACGCCTTTACAACTAAACTTGTTGTTTCCATCTCCTCCGTAACAATAGTACGTCTTGGACGACAGGGCGATCATGGCATCTCCACTCCACTCTAGTTTAAACAGACCCGGTGTCCGCTTGTCGTAGGTGTAGTGGTCGCGTCGAGGTAGCCACAGGTCCCGATCCGCTTCATATTGTTCCCGTAACTCGGGTTTCACCAGGGACTCCCAATCGGCGTTGGAGACGGCCATGTAGGCCGAATCTGTGTCCATCTCCATCAACTGCCAGTCTGAGGAATTAAAATAGACACCCATGAAGTCGTAGAGAAACTGCAACATCCTCAGCTTGGCCACCTGATAGACCATACATCCAATCTGCAGGGGTAAATTGTACCGGATAGTCTTCTTAGCTGAAGTGACTTCATAGGTGTCGTCATCGATGACCTCCACGGACCGAAACAGAGGAGAATTCACTTTTTTGCAGGCTTGGGCAGTCGTACAAATGTTCACGTTGACGTGCTTATCCTGGTTGGTTACCGTTTTTCCATAATAACCATTGCCAGTGAGTTTCCAACATTCAGCCATGATGGCCTGACTCGGGTATTCATCACCTTGACGACGGGCCGCCGTGACGAGCTCGGCCTTGTCCGCAAAACAAGCCTCGGGGACATACTGGATGACTTGATAGATTTGAGTAATTTCCAAACCGTGCTTCATGTACCACTGCAGTAAGGGGGTGCCCAGCAAGATTTTGTCCGCCCACATACTTCCAATCAACATGCGGCGTGGTTGAGGTAAACACTCGTGTTGCTCTGCGTAGGTGCGCATGGTCTCGCCAATATCATCCCGACCCACCAGCGTATTCTTGAAGATAGGCGGACACTGGGCGAAGAGGGGCTTGAGAGTGTCGGGAACATGCAGGTCGCATTCTACAAAGCCGTAGAGCTGCCCCGAACGAATGGCGTCCAACATCTGTGGCAGACTCAGCAGTCGCCGACGACTCAACGGGTACTCTCGCTCTTTTAGGAACCGTTGTAAATGGGGACGGGCCTGGCACAGGGTGTGAAATTCACACTCCCACATTTCAATCAAATGGTAGCCTCGCTCTTTCACATAATCTCCGTTGGCCACTACTTCCTCCCGTAATTCTAAGGGTGTTTTCCCGCGTCGCTCATTAAAACGACCTGCGCTGAAATGACATCCGTGGCCGTGCCAGTAACAGCCATAAAACTGGAAAACAGTGGGTGTTCCTTGTACAAGGGCAAACCCATCGACGGGGAGACGCCGATCGCCTATCCGCTTCTCAGTGGCGTTGGTCTGGTGTCGTATATAAATACCCCGTCGATAGGCTTCCCACTCCAACCACTGGTCGGCAAGATGTTTGTGAGGCAACCGTTGGGGTGTAAAATGACGTCCTTCCGCCAACCAACGTGTATAATGACCACTGGGCATGGGTTGGGCGAGTGACCACAGGTAGAGGGCATTAGCATCAAAGCCAATGATTTTGGCAACGGGTTTTCCACTGGGGAGAGTCGTGACATCCTTCTCGTGGTAGCGGTGAAAAATAAGACTGGGCCCGCCCACAATGTTATCTTTTAGACAATTATGCATGTCCGCATCTTTCTGTTGTACCAGCGAGAAGTAAGTGGAACACTCTTGAAACAAATGGCGAAGGGCCAGCCCCGGTAAACTTAAGCACTCTTTAAAGATGTCCACGTGCATTTGGCGTTGAAAAAGTTGCACCATTTTCTCGGCCGCCTCCAGGAAAGGAACCACATCTAGGTTGTTGTACCATATGAGGAAATCTTCCAAGGTCTGCATATGTTCATCGTTCCATACCTGCTGTAGTTCACGGTACGTGTCTTCCGGACATTCCACTTGCTTCAAATCATCAAAGAAGGCGTGCCGAGATGGCAACTGTGTTTCCTGCAAACGGTCGAGCGATGATATATACGTGTAAGGGAACCTCCCTTTGGTTTGTGCACAGTTATAGGCCTTGACCCACTGATCATAGCTACAATTAGGAGCTAGGTAGTTGCGCACGTCCAGGAAATGCAGTGACGTAGTAGTGAGGGCCATATGATTATTGATCTTCTTGATCACCGACTTGAGGGTATCGGACTGGGCCAAGTAAGGGTAGAGAAATTCCTTCACCATGTTCAAGTCGTAGCGTCCCGAATTGAAGCCGAGCACCGGTAACTGACTTAGGTATTGTAGGAACCGTAACTTCAATTTCTCCGCATACGGTTTAGGTAGAGGAACATCCCGCGCCTGCAGAGGCTGCGACTGCAGGGACTCCGACTCGGACTCGGACTCGGACTCTTCATCATCGCTGAACGCTACACCAGGTACAGGAATGCGGTCGTCCAGTTGGTCCAGGACGTGCTGAAACTTCACCACCAACAATGCCGTACTAGCCGCACTGACTTGCTCTAAATACTCCATCATGCGGGTAATCAACTCATGGGAGTTCCCCGTGGACACGAAACACACCGGAGCAGCGTCATAGCCAGGTACGTTGCTGGAAATACTGACACTCAGAGGAATATGGCGCTGCGTCCACTGTGTTTTGGATGAAAACAGGTCCATGGGCTCCAACAGGGCCTCAAAATCATAACACGCCCGGTAGGGGAAATAACGGTCCTCTTCCGGTATGATGAGTCCCTCATCGGCCAGTTCCTGAAAAATAGTAGGTGCATTATGATACACTCCACCCGGATAGACTCGCTTCACACTGTTGTCACAGATTTTCTCGTGGCGATGTAAGGCGTGAGAGTGTTTAAACACCCGATGGCATTGGGCACAACTGAAAGACTGAGCGTACTGACTCATATTGGAGATCAGCGAAAAATGACTCATGCCATTGTCGTCGAACACATTCACTTTCATCGTAGCAGCATACCGTTCTGTGGATCGCCGAACCAATTCAGCCACAAATGTATCGTCATCCTCGCGTCGTAATCGATAGACAAAGATATTAATATGAAACAGGGACTCCACGTCATCCAAATGCTTGAAGGGGACACCTCGGAAGTGTCGCTTATCCATGTCTTGCTGCTCTAAATATTCTTCCCAATACCCATCGGCCACTGTGTCACAACACCGGGGGTCACACTCGTCCACATGCACGGCCAAACACCGAAACAGACATTTCCGGTCTTTGTAGGGTCCCTTCGCCCCTACTGTTAATGCATACAGGCCGTGTCGATGAAACAACCACGGAGGAAGTAGTACAGGAGCACCGATCGGATGATCTCTCATTTTCGTGACGAAAAATGTGACGTTAGTCACCATTTGCACCAACCATTGCGTATTGGGGCGTTGCAGGCGGGCCCACTCCAACGGGTCTAATGTAGTGAGTTGCTCGACCACCGGCTCCAGAGAAATGGCATCCGTGATGGTGAATGGCTGGTCAAACACATACGAATTATTACTCGGATAGAAATACCGCAGCTGGTCCGTCTTTTTGTGCCGTAAGATATACCCAAATGTCACATTCAATTTGAAGGCAGTGACCTGATCTTTAAAAATGTTATCGGCGTAAATAGGAAGATACGTGAGGTCCTCCAACCGAAAATTATACAAGTCCAATAGACGACGGTCACGGTGGAAACAATGGCGTATGGTAGCCCAGTGACGTTGATAAATGTCCCTGACACGCTCATCTTCAGGCAAGACTTCAACCGGAGGTACTGCTGGGTCAAAGGGAAAATCTTCTCCACGTCTCATGCTTTTCGTCTTATTACAAGCGGCTAGGCAGGCAGGAGGACTGGTTGGCGGGCTGGCTGGCTGATCAAGTCAGGTCAGGTAAGTCAGATTGAATACACCCTTTCCCTAAAAATCAACTCCTTTTATACATTTTACTACTGGCGGCCATCTTGTACCCACCTCCCACATGGCGGCCATCTTGTACCCACCTCCCACATGGCGGCCATCTTGTACCCACCTCCCACATGGCGGCCATCTTGTACCCACCTCCCACATGGCGGCCATCTTGTACCCACCTCCCACACATGACACTCGCGGCCATCTTGTACCCACCTCCCACACATCTATATATAGAGCGATAGATATCTTGATTATCATGATTTGTGAACATTGGCGGCCATCTTGTACCCACCTCCCACATCTCACTCACACTCGCGGCCATCTTGTACCCACCTCCTACATCATGACACTCGCGGCCATCTTGTACCCACCTCCCACATCTTGCACTCACTCACACTCGCGGCCATCTTGTACCCACCTCCCACACATGACACTCGCGGCCATCATCTCGCGGCCATCTTGTACCCACCTCCCACACATCTATATATAGAGCGATAGATATCTTGATTATCATGATTTGTGAACATTGGCGGCCATCTTGTACCCACCTCCCACATCTTGCACTCACTCACACTCGCGGCCATCTTGTACCCACCTCCCACACATCTATATATAGAGCGATAGATATCTTGATTATCATGATCTATATATAGAGCGATAGATATCTTGATTATCATGATTTGTGAACATTGGCGGCCATCTTGTACCCACCTCCCACATCTCACTCACACTCGCGGCCATCTTGTACCCACCTCCCACACATCTATATATAGAGCGATAGATATCTTGATTATCATGATTTGTGAACATTGGCGGCCATCTTGTACCCACCTCCCACATCTCACTCACACTCGCGGCCATCTTGTACCCACCTCCCACACATCTATATATAGAGCGATAGATATCTTGATTATCATGATTTGTGAACATTGGCGGCCATCTTGTACCCACCTCCCACACATCTATATATAGAGCGATAGATATCTTGATTATCATGATTTGTGAACATTGGCGGCCATCTTGTACCCACCTCCCACATGTCACTCACACTCGCGGCCATCTTGTGCCCACCTCCCACATCATGACACTCGCGGCCATCTTGTACCCACCTCCCACATCTTGCACTCACTCACACTCGCGGCCATCTTGTACCCACCTCCCACACATCTCTATATAGAGCGATAGATATCTTGATTATCATGATTTGTGAACATTGGCGGCCATCTTGTACCCACCTCCCACATCTCACTCACACTCGCGGCCATCTTGTACCCACCTCCCACATCATGACACTCGCGGCCATCTTGTACCCACCTCCCACATCTTGCACTCACTCACACTCGCGGCCATTGTACCCACCTCCCACATGGCGGCCATCTTGTACCCACCTCCCACATGGCGGCCAATCCCACATGGCGGCCATCTTGTACCCACCTCCCACACGGCGGCCATCTTGTACCCACCTCCCACATGGCGGCCATCTTGTACCCACCTCCCACACATCACGCATGCGCACACCGCCCCATTTTACACACTTATGACGTCACACCAGGTTCTGCGCATGCGCAGTGAGGCGCTATCTCATCAATTTGCGTTATGTATACTACTGCTATGCATATAACCTTGAAGTGCCCACGGCATGGTCAGCACTTCCGAATTTCTCCTTTGTCTACTACTCCGATTTGTCCATTTTATCATCAAATGCAGGTAGGGACAAACGATTTGACAAATTCCAACAATCCAACTTCCTCTGTATTCACTTGCCATATGAATGGTACAGTATCTTAAAGACTGATGTTTACATGCCAGAAAACGCCTGTGTGTGCGTGTGTGTGTGTGTGTGTGTGTGTGTGTGTGTGACAGTCAATAGTTTTTCAATCCATAGTATACATATTTCTGGTGACCAAATTACAAACTCCGGTATTGACCGAGTTACAAATGGTTTGAAAGTGATGATGGGCTAATTTTCAATCTCCCGATCGTCTTGGAGATTTAAAAAACTTCTGGTTTTGGACGATATACATACATGTAAGTTTTTTTATGTTTTTGAGCATCTCATGTCATCGAGGCAACTTACTCGGGTTTTGACAACTTATCAGATAGAGACAAATTTATATTTCTTATGTCTTCAACAGATGCTTCTTTCATTAATATGATATGTATATCTGCTCATGCGTGGTTCGCAAACAGACATTAGATATGCGGCCGCAGTCAGAATATAGTAGTAGCAGGGATGTGTAAAAAATCCGTACAGGGCCCATTATACCAATAACACGATATAGCTACTGTCTGTTTCACATTACGAGAGAACGAAGTTTTTTTTGTTCCATTAGCTGTGGAAAGTCACAATATACTCCAAACTGTACAAGAGCAATTATTTGTCATCAAAAATATTTCCCTGGCATTAGAAATTATTTTAAAAATCTTCAAAGTTTGTCTCGTCCGAGCAACCGACGTACATTGCTGTCAGACACCAACCGGGTAAGTCTGTTTACGTAGCTCAACATTGTGAGATCGGTAGATTTCAAGATCACAACATCGCAGTACGAGGGTTTTCAATCCGTAGACATAGGCTGTGAGATACTGTACCATTTACATGACAACTGAATACAGAGGAAGTTGGATCGTTTGGAATTTGTCAAATCATTTGTCCCTACCTGCATTTTGACAGTCCAATGGCCAAAACAATGGTCCAGCAGAAGGTCCTTGTCAAGAAAAATGTCGACCGCTTCGATGTGCTATGCATTTATGAAAACAGCTGAGTTTCACGTCGCGTGTAGCTGTGAAGACAGCCGATCGATCGACTTGTGTTTCATGGTCGGACGTTTATTGTAACTATTCATTACAAGTCATTTTTTACCTCAAATTAAAAATGGAGAAAAATGTTCCCTAAAAGTACGCTCAAATGGTCTTCGAATACAATTTTTAATTATCATTTCTATGGATTTAGACTGATTTTCGCCCAATTTTATGGAAAAACGCTGTTTAAAAAAATATTGGACCACAAATCCAGACCGGCGTTTGGTGGAGTCGAGCCTGCATACAATTAGAACATCAATTCTTCAGAATTTGGCGTCAAAAGTGTATAGCTTTGAATGAAATTCACTGTTCATGGGAGTCAAGAAGTACAATATGCCGCTATGTATTGTTTACACGGGAACCCATCAACCAATCAAAGTCCGATTTGATCAGCTGTTTAGACGGTCGGTTTGGACTTTCAGCTCCGTCAAAATAAACAGGTATGTGTCTTTGTGGATCGATGTATTTTGTATATTTCTTCACATGATCATCGATGCTTGTGATGGCATTCGCCTGTGTTCAGTCGTCGCTATATAGCTGAAATATTGCTGAACGCGACGTCCTCTCTCAAAACCTGTCATCCGAATTTCTCAGTAATTCGATGATCATGTGAATGTCACCAAAGAAACATCGATCTAACAAGGAACATGTACACTGTAAACCACTAGACAATAAAATAAACATCTTGGGTTATGTTCATTATAATTTCAGACAATATCTTTCATACATAACAGCGACGGTATCTAGCGATATTTTCAACCTAAAATTATCCCGTAATACGTGAAGGCTTTGATTTTGACACCTCGGTCTTCAATCTTTCATTTCAAATGAACGACGGGTCATATTTCTACCAAACCTCACGTCTGAAAAGCCTGATAAATAAACTTTTTAATGATATTAGTTGTCTAAAGTTTTCTTTTTGCTAAGGCGCTAAATTTAATAGAAGTTCTGCACTGTTTTTTGCTACAAAATGTTGTTGTCCCCGCTCTTGGTCACGTGGAGTAAACAGCCCCCTCCCCTCCACCCCTCCCCCATTTTTTTAGAATTGAAACTTCTCCGGGTATAAACCCATTCCCTTTTTTTTATCATTGAACACTCATACTTTTATGGAGTCAAACATTTGTTTTTAAATGAGACCGTTCACAGAATGTAAACAATGCCAATAGCCCAGTCGGCGGCCGCACAACTTTGGGCTTACGTTAGTCCAAGATGGCGAATTTCAAGATGGCCGTTGGTACGTTTGGCCAACGTCGCTCTAGGTCATCCCGTACGTTGGCATAGCATCGATTTTGCGCGTCTGTGATTGGTGAATAGAAAAACGTTGTTAGTACGTCGGTGACATAGGTCGATCGTCGGGGTTTTTTCAGAGCGTGGACGGGTATTTTTCTATAAAATGGGGCAGTTTTCGAGATCTGTATTCATTTTGTCGAAGTTCAGGCGAAGCCCTCTCACGCAGCATATTACGAATAATCTACACGACACACAGTATACGGCCACCAGAGTCGGGACAGCCATTCCGAGCATGCAACAAGAACGATTACCGCTCGCCAGGAATACAGACACCACTGATGAGGGAAATTTTACCATAGATCCCGACGAACCGCCCATAGACGTATTACCGATACAACAAGCTGTGCATACAAGCTATCAACGTCACTGGCCTACCATCCGGCGCTGTTTTCACTGCCATCGATCTATATTCATTCTCCCAACGTCAGAGTTTGTAACCTCCAAACCGTCGGTAAACAATAGGATATACGACCGTAGAGATATACAATCTGATGCCATGAGAATGCCTATATTGGACTTGTACAATTTCCGGTTAGAGGATAACACCAGCCTCCACCACTACGCCTACAGCCTTCAAATTAAATCTCACCTTTGGGTATTTATTAAGGCATAAGGAGACAGGCCAGCTCCGGTACTTTTACCCCAGTAACAATACCCTCGTGTTCGACCAGCCCTTCACCATTACGGATCCGCCGTCCCTGGGCACGGTACTGGACCAACTAGAAACCTTAGATAGTTTGGAATGGGCCCGACAACAAAGCCCCAACACCAAATGGCAGGTGGAGATGACGACAGATGTTACATTTTACGTACCTAAAATGATCGACCACCCCATCGGTGCCCCCATCCATCTCCACGACTGGTTGAAAAACAGACAAGGCATGCACGCCATAGTGAGTGGGATTCATGGTCCCTACACCGATCGGAAATGTCTATTTCGCTGCCTGGCTATGCATTACAATGATGATTACAATTTCGATATCGTAAACTATCCCTTTCTGGACAGTAATATTCCAGTGGGACCTGCATATGGCGTATACATATCTCGCTTAGTAGCATTTGCTGGATCCTGTGTTAAGTGTGACGATTTTAATCAACGTCACAAAACATTGTTACAGAAACTTATAAAACAGGGCTATTCCACCAAACGCCTCCACTCAAAGTTTCTCAAATTTGGCGATACATATCGCATGCTGATAAAAAAATACGAACGTAGCGTGCAAGATCTATGCGCTACGTTTCGTAACTTGTGTCTAATTCCGCTTAACCCGGGGCTAGTGGCCGTATGAACCCATGTACTTCAAGATCCTCATGGTACTCATATGAACAGTCACAATCAGAGCGTGACTGAGATACACCATTCTTTAGATGACGACTTTACAACGAATATTATGGATTTAAGAATACTGATCAGCGATACGGATTTGATATTTTTGGAACATCATGATGTCTTGCCGGCATCATTGAAAACTGTTGACCGCTTCTCTCTTGCAGGAAACAAGCCTATGTTTATGTATACTATGATTTGTCTTTTTGAATTTGGTGCTAATACTGTTATATGGAATAGGTCTTTGGATTATGGACGCGGATATTCTCTAATGGACGACGGCTGAATTATGGATGCCGGATTAGACGCTTGTAATCTCAACCAGGCCCGACGCAGGGCGTGTGATAGAATTGTCAACCAGTATTGGGAAAAATACTTACGTGAACAGAACATGAAAAAACAGCACTTCCGCGGGGTCCCGTTATCACAACTTGATGTGGTGGAAAGCTTCTTCCACGTTAATATTGTCGTGTACACTCTAGCCCAACACGTGGATGATGACAACAACACCGATGCCTCACAACTCACAGCCCGCCTCGTACATCGTTCCCCGGGGAAGTACGACAGAACCATGAAATTGAATTTGTTCCAAACGGACACTGGCGGGCATTTCTCGTATATCACGGACATTAACAGGTATGCCCAGTCAGACAGTTGTAGTAAATGCCATCGCATGTTTGATCGCTCGTTCAACTTATACGGTCACGAGAAAACCTGTGACAAGACCAAAAAACGAAAATTCCCTGGCGGCGTATTCCACAATACACTTACCCTATTTGAAGAACTTGCAGATGAAGGTATTGACGTTCCCATTGCCGACCGATATTTCCCGTACCGAGCCTGCTACGGTTTTGAAGCCATATTAGAGCCTATAGAAAAGGTATCCGCCAAAACCCAATGGACCCAGCGCCACATTCCCTTGAGTGTGACTATTCACACCAACGTGCTCGGGTATGAGACCGCCCCGGTCTGTTTCGTCTCTAACGTTGACCCCCATGAACTGATTACACGAATGATGGACTACCTGGAGACCCTCAGTCAAGCCAGTGTGGCACATCTCGCCTCCACGCTCTACAACCACATCGCTCTATCCACGACTTTACTCCGATTCTTAGACGTACGGAATTACCTGGCGCCGAATTACAGCTATGACCAGTGGGTGAAAGCCTACGACTGTGCCCAGAGGAAAAGCTGCTTTTCATACACCTACATGACCAGTCTCGATCGTCTTGACGAAACGCAACTTCCACCCCAAGAGGCCTTCTACAACGATCTCAAAGGAGAAGCATTATCTGACACCCTCTGTACCGAAATCCAACAGGTGTGGGTCCGTGAAGGTATGCAAACTCTCTGAGATTTCTTCGTCTATTACAACAATCTGGATGTCGTCCCTTTTCTGGAAGCTACCGACAAAATGGCCGCCTTCTACTGAGATATGGGTGTCGACGTGTTTAAAGAATGTGTAAGCATCCCCGGTCTGACCCTGCGCTATCTGTTCAAGGATTTACCCACTTTCTTCGCCCTCATCGACCGGAATGACGCCGACATGTTTGACTGTTTGAAAGGAAATATCGTGGGCGGCCCCAGTATTATATTCCATCGATACCATGAGAAAGAGCTAACCCGCATTCGAGGAGGAAAACTGTGTCAGCAAATAATCGAATTCGACGCCAATGCCCTCTACCTATCGTGTTTGGGTAAACCCATACCGGCCGGTCATTATACCCGGTAGCTCCCCGAAGGACGGGAATTCAAAGCACAACGTTCTACAAACATCAAGCTGAACAATGGCTGGATTGGGAAAGTCAGCGACGAGGCGTAACAATCCGGCACCAAGGCAACCACAGTAGTATATAAAGTGCAAATTGGGTATGATTGACCTACTTATTTGTTCCCCCGGGTAAAATTTGTGGAGCATGTGTGGATCTCTCGTCCAATCAGAAGCGAGTATTTCAAATTGACCAAAAAGCTACCTCCAGCACAGGAGAGTTCCAATTTTTCCAGGTCAAAAATAGTTCCATGTATTCATCCGCGGTGATGCGGTTTTGGTGGTGATGCGGTCGCGGGAAAAAGCTTCCGCGGAGAAAAAGTAGTCCCTAGATAAAATGGTCCGATTGGGTCGAGTGAGGTATCAAAGTGAAGCTTATGTGAAGGGGCATCTAATGGGCTGGGTGTGGGGTTGAAATATCGGCATTCTGCGCATGCGCGGTGGCCGAAGGGTATGGAAATAGACGTTTTGGAGCTAGGGGAGCCCCTAATGGACCAATGGGGTCGAGTGAGGTATCAAAGTGAAGCTTATGTGAAGGGGCATCTAATGGGCTGGGTGTGGGGTTGAAATATCGGCATTCTGCGCATGCGCGGTGGCCGAAGGGTATGGAAATAGACGTTTTGGAGCTAGGGGAGTCCCTAATGGACCAATGGGGTCGAGTGAGGTATCAAAGTGAAGCATTCGTGAAGGGGCATCTAATGGGATGGGTGTGGGGTTGAAATATCGGCATTCTGCGCATGCGCGGTGGCCCAAGGGTATGAAAATAGACGTTTTGGAGCTAGGGGAGCTACTAATGGTCCAATGGGGTCGAGTGAGGTATCAAAGTGAAGCATTCGTGAAGGGGCATCTAATGGGCTGGGTGTGGGGTTGAAATATCGGCATTCTGCGCATGCGCGGTGGCCCAAGGGTATGAAAATAGCCGTTTTGGAGCTAGGGGAACCCCTAATGGTCCAATGGGGTCGAGTGAGGTATCAAAGTGAAGCATTCGTGAAGGGGCATCTGCTGGGATGGGTGAGCGGTAGGAATATCATTCTGCGCATGCGCAGACGCAATGCGGAGCTCTCGTCCAATCAGAAGCGAGTATTTCAAATCCGTCACAGAGCTCTCAGCCAATCAGAAGCGAGTATTTTGACCCGGTGCATTATGGGCCATATCCAAGATGGCGGCACGCATGTTCAAGATGGCGGCACATCCGGTGTCGAAAACTGGCCATTTCGTCGGGATGTGGTCACCTAGTGTCGAAAACTGGACCTTGTATGGGTCCTGCTAGACGTTTTGGAGCTAGGGGAGCCCCTAATGGGCCGATGGAGTTGTATGAGGTATCAAAGTGAAGCCTGTGTGAAGGGGCATCCAAACATGGGTGGGTGCATGTAAAAATTTTCCTGAAAAAAAAATACGGAACACGGACTTTATCGAAAAACCTGAGAAAATGCCTATATGGGGTATGGGGGGGTATATAGGTCGCCGGGCTTAACGGGGCTTGCCTATCAATAGATTTATCTCCCCCTAGTTCCAGGGTGGGTGTATGTAAAATTTTTCCTGAAAAAATACGGAATACGGACTTTATCCTAAATTACGGGAAAATGCCTATATGGGGTATGGGAGGTATAGGATCAATGTTTGTCCCCCTGGGAAACTTACTTCTCGACATTTGCGGTATGGGTTGTGGGGTCGCGTTTTCTTAGTCTCGTCATTTAGAACATGATAGGAAGTGTCCCGGCACGAATCGGTGAAATTTTTGAAAAAAGTCACCGAGCCCCATATAGGCCCATACTGGGAGTATTAGGATCGATGTTTGTCCCCCTGGGAAACGTACTTCTATACATTTGCGATAGGGTTGTGGGGTCTCGTTTTACTCGTCTCGTCATTTAGAACATGATAGGAAGTGTCCCGGCACGAATCGGTGAAATTTTTGAAAAAGTACGATATAGCCCCATATAGACATATATATATAAATATATATTCCCATACTGGGGTATAGGTTCAATGTTTATCCTACTGGGAAACCCACTTCTATACATTTGCGGTAGGGTTGTGGGGTCTCGTTTTTCACGTCTCGTCATGTAGAACATGATAGGAAGTGTTGCGGAGCGAATCGGTGAAATTTTTGAAAAAAGTCACCAAGGCCTGGGTTGGCCCATAGGCCTATACTGCATGGCTATGGGTGTATAGGGCCATACGGGGTGGAGTCTAGGTGAGTCCCTGGTGGTCCAATGGGGTCGAGTGAGGTCTTATTTTGAAGCTCTCGTGGAGGAGCACTTGACTACACTAATGGTTCGTCCGTATTCAATAGTCTGCGCATGCGCAGCCTGGCCCGTAGTATAGAAACCAGGCATTTTGGGGGGTATGTGGGTGTTTGTTTGGGTTAGAGATGGGCTATTCACGGTTCGAATGGGTCGTGTGAGGTATCCATGTGAAGCTTGTGTGGGGTAGAGTCAGAATGGCGTGTTTCTAAACGCATGTCGCGTCAATATGCGCATGCGCAGTCTGGCCGTAGTAGAGAAATCAGGCATTTTGGGGGGTATGTGGGTGTGTGTTTGGGGTAGAGATGGACCCCTATGGGTCCGAATGGGTCGTGGAAGGTGTCAGCGTGAAGCTTGTGTGGGTTAGAGTCAGAATGGTGTGTTTTTAAGTGCAAGTCGCGTCAATCTGCGCATGCGCAGTTGGTTGTAGTAAGTAAAGTGGCCATTTTGGGGCAGTACATGAAGGTATTTGGGGTCGAGATGGGCTATTCACGGTTCGAATGCGTCCTAGAAGGTGTCATTTTGTAGTTCTCGGGGTGTAGACCCTGATTTGAGGGATGTTCCCGTCATCTGTGACGTCATCGATGACGTCATCAGTAGGAGTAATAGCCAAAGTGTGCATTTTGGGGCAGTACAGGAAGGTATTTGGTGTAGAGATGGACCATCCCTTATCCGATTGTGTCGTGGGAGGTGTAATTTTGTAGCTCTCGGGGTGTAGACCCCGATTTGGGGGGCTGTTCACAGCATCTGTGACGTCATTGGTGACGTCATCAGTACGAGTAGTAGCCAAAGTGTGCATTTTGGGGCAGTGCAGGAAGGTATTTGGGGTAGGGATGCTCTATTCTCAGTCCGAATGCGTCGTGGGAGGTGTCATCTTGTAGTTTTCGGCGTGCAGACCTCGATTTGAGGGCTGTCCACAGCATCTGTGACGTCATTGGTGACGTCATCAGTAGGAGTAGTAGCGAAAGTGAGCATTTTGGGGCAGTGAAGGATGGTATTTGGTGTAGAGATGGACCATCTGCGGTGCGAATGCGTCATGGGAGGTGTCATCTTGTAGCAACGCCCACCAACACCATTCTTAATGCTTCAACGCCCTGGTGAAATAGCTCAGAAGCTCTGATATTCCATGGAAGTGTCACTAATTCTTCGAAATACAGTGATGCCCGTCAACGCCCGTCGTTACACCTTAACACTCTAACATAACGCCATGATATAGTCCGGAGAGAGAACAACAACAGCAACACGGATGACACATGAGAAAACAACAACAACAACAACAAAATTTCATATAGTTTATTCTCCCCAATGTTACATCATACCCACGCTGGGGGAGCCGCGTTGGGTATATTTACAATTCAAGAAGATTCTTGTCCAATCAGAGGCCACCATTTGCATGTTTCATATTCGTTCCTGTCCGTTAGATGTATTCTTGTCCAATCAGAAGTCTCCATTTCAGAAAGTTCCATCTTCGGCCATGTTCGCTCTGAACCGTTTATTCTAATCATCGTCGGGCAGGCCAGGATACCGTTGAGGCCACATATCCTCAGATCGTTGTTTGTGCATTCTGAGTATCCATCATTGCATGGGTGAATACTTTCATCCGATTGGGATGGTGGTCAGTTTAACCACGAAGAACGTAACATTGGTCACCCTCTCCACTTGCCATTTTGTGTTTTGTCGTTGTTGTCGTACCCATTCCAAACTATCCACGCTGTCCAGTTCCTTCAGCATCGTCTCCAGTGACGCACGATGGATAATGGTGAAAGGCTGGTCAAACACCCGGGTATTATTGCTGGGATAAAAGTAACGGAGCTGGTCTGTCTCTTTATGGCGAAGAATGTATCCAAAAGTGAGATTTAACTTGAAGGCTGTATCTTGGTCGTTGAAGATGGCTTCCACGTAGCTACGTAGACGGATGTTTTCTTCCAACCGGAAATTATATAAGTCCAATATCGGGCGATGACGGTGGAAGCAGTGTCGGATCATGGACCAATGGCGTCGATACATCTCACGCACTGGATGATCTTCGGGTAAGAGATCGCTGGGAATATCCACCGCATCTTCAAGAAAAGGTTCGATGTTGTCAGGCGTATGACTCGAAACCGTAATGGTGGAGTCCGGCTGGAAATCCAGGCTCTTCTGAACTGTGGGTATAGGCGGGCTCTCCGTCATTGCATCACCAGTGGCATTCTCCTCCCCGGGTTCATCTTCACTGGGTCTGACCTTTCGCGGCTCCTCTTCAGTAGGAAGTTGTCCCTCATGCCGTGGTGACGGACCATGAATCAAACGCTCATGCCGTTCTAACTGACTGGGTCGTTTGAAGAGTTGACCACAATCCTTACATTGTTCCGTCGCGCCCTCGTGGAATGAGCGTTCGTGGCGCAGTAAAGCATCTTCTCGATTAAATGACCGTGCGCAGGTTATGCAAGTATGTCGTGCACCGTTGTGGGCGGAGGCCTCGTGGCGTCGTAAATTGTTTAGACGAGTAAATGACTTCTGGCAAGTTGTGCAAGTGAACATCTTGGTGGTGGACAGAGTGTCTCATGAAACGGCAAGGCCGCTTCCCTTTTATAGCACACTAGCTGTTGGTCTATTTTTAGCACACTCAGTTCAACTACCTACCGGATGTAGGCTGTTTCTAATCGTCATCGGGCAGGCCAGGATACCGTTGAGGAAACATATCCTCAGATAGTTGTTTGCGCATTCTGAGTATCTTTCAGTGCATGGGTGAATACTTTCAGCCGATGGGGGTGGTGGGTCAGTTTAACCACGAAGAACGTAACATTGGTGACCCTCTCCACTATCCATTTGGTGTTGGGACGCTGTTCATAGGCCCATTCCAAGGGATTCACAGTGTCCAGTTGGGCCAGCATCGTCTCTAGCGACGCCCGATTGGTGATTGTGAAAGGATGGTCGTACACTGGGTTGATGGCACTGGAATAGAAATAGCACAATTCGCGCGTCATCTTATGGCATAAGACGTAGCCAAATGCTACATTTAATGTGAAGGACGTAGGTTGGTCATTGAAGATGGCTTCCACGTAGCTGCGTAGACGGGCGAGGTCGGTCAGTCGGAAATTGTACAAGTCCAATATAGGGCGATGACGGTGGAAGCAGTGTCGGATCATGGGCCAATGGCGTCGATATATCTCACTCACTGGATGATCTTCGGATAAGAGATCGCTGGGAACATCCACCGCATCTTCCAGAAAATGTTCGTTGTTGTCAGGCGTATGACTGAAAACAGTAATGCTAGGAACCGGCTGGATATCTAGGCTCTTCTGAGCTGTGGGTATAGGCGGGCTCTCCGCGATCGCATCACCAGTGGCATTCTTCTCCCCGGGTTCATCTTCAGTGGATCTGTCCCTCCTGGGTGCCTCTTTAGTGGAAAGTTGTCCCTCATGCCATGGTGACGGACCATGAATCAAACGCTCATGCCGTTTTAACTGACTGGGTCGTCTGAAGAGTTGACCACATTCTTCGCATGGACGCTTGGGTGGCCCATGAATTGAACGTTCATGGCGCTGTAAATGATCTGGGCGCTGAAACGACAGTGTAGGCCTACATATCGTACAGCTATACCGGGCGGTTCCATCGTGCTTGGTAGCCTCATGGCGGCGCAAGTCGTGCCGGCGAGTGAACGATTTCGAGCACGTAGTACAAGTGAACATCTTGGCGGTTGACAGAGTGTCTGATGAAACGGTCAGGCCGTTTCCTTTTTATAGCAAGCTAGCTGTTGATCTATTTTTAGCACCATCAGTTCAACTTGGACGTCAGCGACAAGAACCCGGATGTAGGCGCGGACGTCATTGAAAAAAAATGCTGTGGCGTCATTGGTGACGTCATCAGTACGAGTAGTAGCGAAAGTGGGCATTTTTTAGCAGTGAAGGAGTATACACTATGTACAAATAGAATACAGGTGGTATGTACAAATAGAATAGTAGTGGTATGTATAAGGTACAAAAAAAAAAAATTCTGTCAGGAGTAGGATTCGAACCTACGCCAGCTCTTCGCCGACCAGCACTTAATACCGGCGCCTTAGACCACTCGGCCATCCTGACTGTTTACAGTTTTTAACTCGTGTATCAACAGTTATATAGTGTGTTCGACATTTTTTCACAAGTCCAAGTAAGTAGTGCTCACACCATCGGCCAGGACTTTCCGTTTCGGGTAAAAGAAAGTAAATATATAACTGTTGATACACGAGTTAAAAACTGTAAACAGTCAGGATGGCCGAGTGGTCTAAGGCGCCGGTATTAAGTGCTGGTCGGCGAAGAGCTGGCGTAGGTTCGAATCCTACTCCTGACAGAATTTTTTTTTTTTTTGTACCTTATACATACCACTACTATTCTATTTGTACATACCACCTGTATTCTATTTGTACATAGTGTATACTCCTTCACTGCTAAAAAATGCCCACTTTCGCTACTACTCGTACTGATGACGTCACCAATGACGCCACAGCATTTTTTTTCAATGACGTCCGCGCCTACATCCGGGTTCTTGTCGCTGACGTCCAAGTTGAACTGATGGTGCTAAAAATAGATCAACAGCTAGCTTGCTATAAAAAGGAAACGGCCTGACCGTTTCATCAGACACTCTGTCAACCGCCAAGATGTTCACTTGTACTACGTGCTCGAAATCGTTCACTCGCCGGCACGACTTGCGCCGCCATGAGGCTACCAAGCACGATGGAACCGCCCGGTATAGCTGTACGATATGTAGGCCTACACTGTCGTTTCAGCGCCCAGATCATTTACAGCGCCATGAACGTTCAATTCATGGGCCACCCAAGCGTCCATGCGAAGAATGTGGTCAACTCTTCAGACGACCCAGTCAGTTAAAACGGCATGAGCGTTTGATTCATGGTCCGTCACCATGGCATGAGGGACAACTTTCCACTAAAGAGGCACCCAGGAGGGACAGATCCACTGAAGATGAACCCGGGGAGAAAAATGCCACTGGTGATGCGATCGCGGAGAGCCCGCCTATACCCACAGCTCAGAAGAGCCTAGATATCCAGCCGGTTCCTAGCATTACTGTTTTCAGTCATACGCCTGACAACAACGAACATTTTCTGGAAGATGCGGTGGATGTTCCCAGCGATCTCTTATCCGAAGATCATCCAGTGAGTGAGATATATCGACGCCATTGGTCCATGATCCGACACTGCTTCCACCGTCATCGCCCTATATTGGACTTGTACAATTTCCGACTGACCGACCTCGCCCGTCTACGCAGCTACGTGGAAGCCATCTTCAATGACCAACCTACGTCCTTCACATTAAATGTAGCATTTGGCTACATCTTATGCCATAAGATGACGCGCGAATTGTGCTATTTCTATTCCAGTGCCATCAACCCAGTGTACGACCATCCTTTCACAATCACCAATCGGGCGTCGCTAGAGACGATGCTGGCCCAACTGGACACTGTGAATCCCTTGGAATGGGCCTATGAACAGCGTCCCAACACCAAATGGATAGTGGAGAGGGTCACCAATGTTACGTTCTTCGTGGTTAAACTGAGCCACCACCCCCATCGGCTGAAAGTATTCACCCATGCACTGAAAGATACTCAGAATGCGCAAACAACTATCTGAGGATATGTTTCCTCAACGGTATCCTGGCCTGCCCGATGACGATTAGAAACAGCCTACATCCGGTAGGTAGTTGAACTGAGTGTGCTAAAAATAGACCAACAGCTAGTGTGCTATAAAAGGGAAGCGGCCTTGCCGTTTCATGAGACACTCTGTCCACCACCAAGATGTTCACTTGCACAACTTGCCAGAAGTCATTTACTCGTCTAAACAATTTACGACGCCACGAGGCCTCCGCCCACAACGGTGCACGACATACTTGCATAACCTGCGCACGGTCATTTAATCGAGAAGATGCTTTACTGCGCCACGAACGCTCATTCCACGAGGACGCGACGGAACAATGTAAGGATTGTGGTCAACTCTTCAAACGACCCAGTCAGTTAGAACGGCATGAGCGTTTGATTCATGGTCCGTCACCACGGCATGAGGGACAACTTCCTACTGAAGAGGAGCCGCGAAAGGTCAGACCCAGTAAAGATGAACCCGGGGAGGAGAATGCCACTGGTGATGCAATGGCGGAGAGCCCGCCTATACCCACAGTTCAGAAGAGCCTGGATTTCCAGCCGGACTCCACCATTACGGTTTCGAGTCATACGCCTGACAACATCGAACCTTTTCTTGAAGATGCGGTGGATATTCCCAGCGATCTCTTACCCGAAGATCATCCAGTGCGTGAGATGTATCGACGCCATTGGTCCATGATGCGACACTGCTTCCACCGTCATCGCCCGATATTGGACTTATATAATTTCCGGTTGGAAGAAAACATCCGTCTACGTAGCTACGTGGAAGCCATCTTCAACGACCAAGATACAGCCTTCAAGTTAAATCTCACTTTTGGATACATTCTTCGCCATAAAGAGACAGACCAGCTCCGTTACTTTTATCCCAGCAATAATACCCGGGTGTTTGACCAGCCTTCACCATTATCCATCCTGCGTCACTGGAGACGATGCTGAAGGAACTGGACAGCGTGGATAGTTTGGAATGGGCCCAACAACAACGCCCCAACACAAAATGGCAAGTGGAGAGGGTGACCAATG
>JAVTVY010047523.1:0-23329 GCA_036873755.1 Hanleya hanleyi | reverse complement strand
AGTGTAGGCAACACTAATTCACGACGATAACTTTGTAAGATGGTTATTCTGAAAGGGAAAAACAATGAATAGAATGTTTTTAAAGCATAACATTTCACCGGTATAAGGCACGACGGAAAGGGCGGTATTCATAGGGAATCCGTTTTCCCACCGGTAACTCTTATCTGTAGTCAAACGATGACCCCTGTCTTTTATTTAGAGGTTAGGCCTGAAGGTTGTATTCGTGTTTTTCTAATATACGTTGTTTAATTATCCAAACAATGTGACTTGTGTCAATTATAATAGGACCGTAACTGTATCATATTCGTTCTGTAAGCCTCGTGAACAGAATTTTCATATTTCCAAGAAAACGCAAACGCGTCCACTCTGAATACCTCCAAGACTCGAGAGAAGCCATTGAAGTGTTCTGTGCGTGAATACAGCTATTGGACATCAGTGAAAATTCACACAGTGGATAGGCCATTCAAATGTAAAGTATGTGACTACAGCTGCACCCGAAATAGCCATAACGACACTATATGATGACACACACGGCAGAGAAGCCATTTACGTGTAAAGTATGTGGGCAGAGAAGCCATTTACGTGTAAAGTATGTGGTCATAGGTTCAGGCATAGTATTGAGAGACATGCTGATGATATTGAGGGCGAAGGGGATAATTCACAAACACTATATCAGTCATAAATCATTATGCGACCTCAGATTAGAAGAACTGCCAGGGCCATCTATGAACAGTGTAACTTGGTTCTAATTAAAATCAAGAGAAATCGCACACACATTACTATCAGGAAAACCATGCGCAGCTTGGAAGAGGATATGTGTTTTCCACCCAGATAGGCCCTACGAAATGCAGTGAAAATGGTAAAACAGTTGTTCAAGGACAGCTCAGCATATCCCAGATAGGCAGGTGACGGAGCATGAATACATAATATTCTCTGTTACACCTTAATGCACACCCACCCACTGTGGCCCCCGTAGCTTCCGTATACTGTGGTAGAAGGGGACAATAAAATGTGCTTAACGTTATTCTTGTTTGTTTTTGCTTCTTTGTCTCCAGAATTCCATATCGCCATTAACGCTTGTCTCAGTCGAAACAGTCAAACTTGCAAAGAGTGATAAACACAATAGCCCAGCCGGCACGTCTCGCAAGAGGAGACAGCTCATCAGAATAGCCTGTTTGACGAATGTATCGCACCACCATCTATATTTTAAGGGGAGACAACTCATCATACAGCCCGTACTTCAAGCGAGGAATCATTTTCGCCGCTCACACTTGAAGCATGCATTGATTGGTTTCCGCCGCCCGCACTTGGGAGCTTGGAAGCATAGTGTTCTCTAATGCAAATGCATGACTCCAGGTCTCCCGTTTAGTGAAACTTCTCTGTATCACGCTTCATGACGTCATCCACACAGGGCATGACTCACCTATGCGACACCAGATGTGCTTTCTATACTACTATGCGCGCATGCGCATTCGGCCTATACTACCCTAGTTGGAATGTATGGCGTCACAGCTCTTGCTTAATGAAACCCATATCCCGCAAGGCAACGGTTCACCGTATTACGCTCCACACCTGCTGCGCACGCGTAAACGATCCTGCGCATGCGCATTCTACTCCTGAGCGAATGCCTGGTCCAAGGGATGTCGCTAAGTGAAATTCCCTTGTCTCTCATTTCACTGATTCTCCGTTCCACGCCCACATCTGGTGCTCATGCGCACTCAATCCTGCGCAAGCGCAGTCAGCCCATTCTACTCTAGGGCGAATGTCTGGCTCCAGGGCTCTCGTTTCTTGAGTGACTATGTCAGTCAATGGTTCTTGGCAGCACGCTCCGCACTTACCTATACGACCCGATTTTACGTTTTATACTAATCTGCGATTGTCCGTATGATGCACCATAGCTGCCCTCCATTGACCGTATTTGCCCTTTCTATACTACTCCTTAACTTGATCTTTAACCTTGTGCCGTCATCTTGGATGGACTGGAAATCACGTAACCGGAAGTAGGCAGGTACACACAAACTGATGAAGCCATTGGGTTATCAGACAAGATAACGCTAACTGATGACGTCATGCGGTTGCATGGCTACTATCATGAGGGTTGTGAAGATATTCAGATTTGAACAAAATAATTTTTAAAAACGAGTGTTCTTCTTTAAATGGCTATTTTAAAGAAAGTATTCAACTTTTCCTAACTTACATCATTTCCTGTAGAACACAACTTCAACAGGAAATCCGTATCTCAGTTTTGCCAATTTTGGTGGTTCTTTTTCTATTGGCATTTAATTCAACTTAAAAGTTCAGAACTGTGACTTGCTCGATTCTTCGAAGAAATATTCCATCAAATGTCAATAGAATGAGAACTAGACCAGAATTGATAAAACTGAGACACGAATTTCCTGTTGGAGTTGTCTTCTACAGGAAATAATGAACTAAGTTACGATAAGTTGAATATTTTTTTTTGAAAATAGCAATCAAAAAATTAAAATTAAATTTTAAATTAAATTTGTTCAAAATGGAAATATCTTTAGAACATACAGTGAACAAACTTATATATTTGGAATCCTCAAGGAATGTGCTTTAAGAAATATATACATTACCATAGTTGTGTGGCATACTTTCATCTGTATAAAGACAAGTTCTAGAGGGTGGGGAAAATTGTGTGCAGGAGGGCTCTGTACCCTTAATATCTCCAATAATTTCATCTGTGCAATAACAATATCCACCAGGGCATCTTGCCAATCTGATGCGGATCAAATAGGGATAAGCATGTGCAAATTAGGATCGAATCCATACCTAAAAAATGTCGGCAACACGACTTGCTGAACGAGTAAAATACCGGCAACCTTCCTCGACTCTACCGATGCGCGCTGTGACGCAGGGGATTTAATAAATTTTGACCGATTGCTTTGCGCAAACAGGTGTGACTTTCCTGGCGTGCTGATGGACTATTGCTCCGATTTTGGCTAATATGATAAGACAGCTATATATTATCTCCGTTCTGTAAGCCTCGTGTAGAGAATGTTGTATTTCCAGGAGAACGCAAGAGGGTCCATTCCGAACTTTCCTTTGCATGTTTCAGGACAAATGGTTGCAGAATAGTGCATTGTGTGTGAATTGCATTTGGCGATTCATGAACAAGAGCAACCTAGAGAGAAGCCGTTTAAATGTACAGTAAACTGAAAACGTAAGACTGGTCAACTGGACTAAAGGCATGTATTAACACCAACCAGGTGCCTCGAACAGACTGGTGGAATGGTCTACCCGCACTCCCGAATTATCAAGTGAGCACGTTTCATCAACAATACATTATTGTACAGTGTGTGACTACCGCTCGAGGTTTCGTAGTCAACTTAGATATCACATGGAATCCCACACAGGAGAGAAGCCATTTAAAATGTTCAGTATGTGACTACAGCTGTAGATGCAGTAATCTTTTGAAGATAAATCTGAAAAATCATGACAGCACAGACAGGAGAGAGACCATTTCACTGTACGGTGTGTAACTACTAATGTGCCCTTGAAGTAGAGACAGTCTGGCATAAGACATAAGAGATATGATATGCAAACTACCATAGGAGACAAGTCATGTGTGTGATCATGCTTGTATACAGAAAATCTGTTCAGCAAGTCATATGCGAATTCACCCAATGTGAAAAGTCATTTTACAATACGAGTTGCAGCCTCAAGTATCAAATTAGACTCACACTGGAGAGAAGTCATTCAAGTGTTCTGTGTGTGGCTACAGCTGTATAGTCTTTTGAACATCTCATATGAAAATTCACACACGGGATAGGCCGTTCAATGACGTACAGTTTCAATGACGTACAGTATGTGACTACAACTACACGCGAAATACGACACCATATGACGCAATATGATTAAAACTCAGACTTAATAAACCGCTCCTCCATTGGACATGCCCGATGGAGAAGCGGTTTATTAAGTGTGAGTTTTAATCAGATTGCCATATGACGATACACACGGCCGAGAAGCCATTTACGGGTGAAGTATGTGATCACAGGTTCATGCATAGTCCATTTGAGAACTTACACAGCAGAGAAGCCAGTACAGGAATAAATATACTTCTTCAACTGCAAAAACACATTATTGTGCACAAGTTTTTAGCGTATAATGCGCATGCGTGACTTTACCATTGGCGCACCAGTCAATTAAATAAATAGAAACTTTACTTATGATTAATCGAAAGATATATATATGTTTGCGCGTGATTTGGCATCTAAAACTGTTTAACTTTCGAGGTGAATTGTCTGTGGACATCTAAATGTTCGGAGAGATCATTTCGTATGTATGATGATTTCGAACTCAATTGAAGGGTGTTTTGCGCATCTTTTATATACGGTAATAATCTTGAAAATTACTTTTCTGGTGTTAATGTCGTCCTTTGAAGATTCTTCGAACGTCTTAGCAATTGTTTTTGCCTTATTCCATCAAGCCCGAACTGAGGTAGAATGCTAAGAGGGCGTATTTAACCAGTCATATGCAACGTGTAACAGTCTGCCGGGAAATATACGGGTTGAGGTGAGTGGAGAACTAGGATCAATATGTCCGTATCTGCTCGTCCATTTGTCAATTCGCCCGTGACTCTTCAATCATTTCTTGTCAGCGGAATAACCTTGAAGTTTAACTTATTTAAAAGGTATTATTCATTATGGTAGTGTGACCTGCTCTAATTATGTTACAATTTAGAGTAGATCATTTTATTTTCTTTAATATTCTTACATGTACATGTATGTAATTCATTTTCTATTGTGGGTACTGTATATGTAGCTAGGGGTTTTCCATCCTGAGTATGATTCTATATGGGTTCATGTTTCTTGTGAGTTTCCTATATAACAATTTATCATAAGGGTTATCTAATGAATGGGAGAACTTTTACATATCTGTGGAGATGTGCCCGCTAGGGTCAGCATGACCACAGTTAGCCACCCTGTAATCGGTCAATGGAAGGCAGTTGCTGGGGTTTCAGACTTGCATTGTATAATTTGAAGACAGCCTGGTATTTATTACTGGATTAGATCTTTTCCGCTAATACCAGACTGGCCTATTTGTGTACTAAAAGCTTTAAATTATCTCAAAGTGATCTTGGCAACTCCAGAATATTGTTGTGTATTTCTGGGTTGGAAGGCTGTGATAAAATGGGAGATTAATTTACTGGTGAGATGATAATGTTCAGAGGATAAGACATGTGGTCCTATTATTCAATTTCTAGTCCCTTATGACCTGTATTTGTTGATTGTCTCTAAGGTTCGCTGAAGTTATCTGTGATAAGGAAACTTCATGCCTGGAGAATAAGCCTGTGGTTTGGCTTTGGAACAGACTTGGGATTAGGCCACTTGTTTGAAACTTCCTGAGCAATCTTGAGTTTCAGATAAACACTGAGACTATGTTCCGAATTCTAATCTCTGATTATAACCTTCCTACATACCCCAATAATAAACTGGAATATTATAGTTGCCATGGATAAACTTTAGAGATAGAAAACCCTGGCCTCTGGTATTTAGGATCAGATGCGCCCAGTCTTTCAGAGAGGGAACAGGACAGTTGCCAAGCTGGCAAGATGTGTTCGTGTATACTCTTACTGAGTACATGATCATATCAGAAGTCCATCAAATATGGACTTCTGATGATATGTAATTTAAACTTCACTGTGATGCCCTGGTTCGCGAGAAACTGTAGAAGCTGTGTTGGCAGATTGTGATTAGTGAAGAATGCAGGCTGAATTATGTAAGTAGATTTGTTTCTCGTCAATTCCCTATTATTGCTAATTTATTTTAGGGAATTGATATATGTTCTGTATAGGTAATTTGAGGAGTTCAGTTACATTTGGGGAACGTCACTGGACAATGCCAGTGCATACCTGTATATTTGACAAGGGAGTCATGAAGCATTTTTGGCTCAGTGATCTGTTATGCTGATACTTTAAGCTATTTGATTAAATTGTTTTGCTTTTATACATGTATGATGATATAATGTATTTTGTATGGTTCAGATTCACGTTGAGAAATCTGGTCTAGAGGATATATGTATTTTCTATGGTTCAGATTCACATTGAGAAATCTAGTCTACAGAGAAGTATTGCCTCTGCTATTCCCTTAAGATAGAAATATGGTACTGAGAAGATTGTGACATATATCCCAACAGACTAGTTCATATACATGTAACAGTGACCAGTCTTGATGACTTGATAAAACATGTTTACATCTTCGAGCTGTATCGCCACTGGAGTCAAATTCTTTAACATGTATAAGCAATTCAAATGTTTAACTACAGTAGATTTTAGTGAATATTCCTTTATGTTCTTTCATATAGTTAGATAGAGACATTTATTATGTTGTTAATTTTATAGGTTAACCGATTGCCACAGTCCATTGTCACACCAGACAATAGGAATGGCAAATAATGGGATTATGGGAGTCATGATGTTCCAGGCCTATTGGTTCTGTCCAGGTTGGTTATTCATCATGTATACATCATAATGACATCATACTGGTAGCAAGTCTATACAGTTTAGCTATGCTATATAAATATGTGCATAGTGGTAATGCGAGTATGTTTGAGTTTAAGTTAATGAGCTATTTAGTCTCTCACATAAGTAGTGAATAACACTGTGGTATTTAGGGTCTATTAATGAGATCTTAATTGACACAATGTACTTTTGTTAAGTGCAAGTCTGTGACTTTAAAGGAAGTTGTGGATGTTTGAGAGAAGCTAATAGTATTACTTGGAAACTCATGATATTCTGGTAAACATGGTAAAGGAGAAATTAAATTAAAGCGGTACATTGATATTTTGTGTATGCCAAATGCATAACGTGTATGACGCGGATGATTTAATCTGATGCATGGTTCTGTTTTGTACAGATTTGCTCATGTCTCTTTTGTTTACATTTTATTTTGTAGTCATGTAAATCGCCACCTGGTCAGAACAGATAGACTGGTTGGTCACCGTTTAGATGCATTTAGAAACGTTTTATATCCGTTAAGTTGTGTTTAGCTGCACTTAGCTATGGTTTGAATAATCTTTAGCTGGATAACACAGCATCTGCTAAACCACTGTTTCTATGAATAAATTTGGTTGTTATTTCCCTACATGAACTCGGAGTATTCTGGTTTGTTTATTGGCTAATTCAGGTAGCCTACCCCTTACCAAAAAATCTTGTAAGATCTTGTAGGATTTGAAATTTTCTTACAAGATCTTGTAAGATCTTACAAGACAGTTTTTTTGTCCTACACGATCTTACAAGATCCTGAAGGACAAAGCTGGCTGTCCTACAAGATCTTGTAAGATCCTGCAGGACAGCTGTCCTACATGATCTTGTAAGAATAAGTTTGCCTGTAGGACAACAAATCAGTTTGCTTTTGGAAAGTATTTTCACAAGACAGTTTTACAAAATATCCACAACATTGGATCAACAGTTGAAGATATGGTTAGCCCTTTCTCTTTTAAAAATGGCAGGCGTATTATCATGATATTTTCCAAAATTGTACTTCTCTCTACTGAATCAATCATATGGAGAACCTCATCTGTTTCACTCAAGTAAGAAAATTATTCTTGAAAATTTAAAAAAATCTATCTGATAATAGTTAACCTTCAAACCTGATTGGGAAATTCTGTCAAAGTACTACATTTGTTTTTCAATATGTTATCTAAACGATGATACGAGTTATCAATATAACTATTTTGGTGTTTGGATACAGCGACAAAATGTGACGAATTCTTCAATCAACAACAACAACAACAGCTTGAATTGAAAAATACACAAACTTTACATAAGACTTCAGAGATCATATTAGTGACATATGGGTTTTCATTCGAATAAAATAAAGATATCAATCTCTACATAGTGTTATCAAAATAGTATCATATTTGTGTAAGAAAATCTTGTTGAATTTAGATTTTATAATAAAATTAATAAGTTTAATAAATAATTAATTAATAATCAGTCCAATCGAAAGATTTTATAATAAAATTGGACATAATGAAGAAAATAATTTTAGAAGAATACATCAGTTCTAACATGATTTTCAAGAAAAAAATGTCCATTAATGAATACTCTACCCTCTTCATTATCCCCAATTATATACAGATAATATTTATTCTATTTTCCTGGTAGTCTATTACATTAGCAATTGACTTGCTGGCATTAATTTCACAATTTGAGGAGAGTTATCTCCCCTGTACCGGTATATTTTAATTGGCCACTGGCGGCGCCACCATACTGTCATATGAGAACAACAACATAGAGGATCGAGTGCAAAAACAAAGTTGATTTGTTCATTTTAAGCTGGAACTATTGAGGTTTAAAGAACTGTATTGCAGATGGTGATGAGTGAAGCTACATGTAGTGATGGTAAGTAAGTTATAAATACAATTATGTTATCATTTTATTAGCAAAACAATTCTAATTTCTAGTTACACTCAGAATGTTGTAATGTGGACCCTCTATGAGCTTTAACTATCAACATGTTTCTCTTCATATACTTGCCATATTAAACAGTTGATACTCTTCTCAGTAACTACTGCAGCACTTCACCTTATATTTGCAGTCAAAATTAATGACTCATTTAGCCTGGAATTCACAAAGAAATATCCATAACTCTATCTGTCTTAAAATTCCTTTCAGATCTACCCAGGTTCATCAAGGCAGTGTATTGTTGCATTGTCAGCTGGAAAAGCCCAGGCTTGGGGACCTCATGTGAAGATTGGCCATGCACCCCTAGCTGGAGGAAATCTCCCGGAGGGTGAGATATATAGGTTATATCACACCACTGCTTGTGTATTTCCTGTCAAACAGTAGGATTTAACTTGCTATGAAGTTTGTTGTTTTGAAATGTTTATCATTTCCTGCTTATATTTCCAGAAGATTTGAGAATATTTCCATACCAAAGTTCTGATGAAATCACAAAGGAATATTTATTAAAATAAATTGATAACAAATACACTGTTGGCATAACTGATATTTGCTATGATAAAAATGTGACCAGGAAAAGCAGGATAAATTATGATTAGATTTCCTATCACCATAACCATGATAACAGGCTATATTTTAAATGTCTATTTATTGCACTATTCTTGACCAAGGCTAAGGATTGCTGCATAATTCAATTGTACATCTGTACCCACATCTTGAAACATGAGAACATTTCATTCATTCATTTCATTTAAAACGTTTGAAACAATTTTTTTCTCCTCAGATGCAACCAATCGGACATGTTCGAGGCGCACATTTCATCGACTCGGAGCAGACATCTGATCATGGAAATCATGCAGTGTATTGTTGAATTACTTCTTCGCCAAAGAGGAAATAGCATCAGGCAATATTACATGACCAATACAACTGGATGACAAACATTGTTAAAATCATATTAGTGTACATTCTCAATATTTTTTCCAGTTGTGCTTGCGTTTTCATTTAGTGTTGATCCATAATTCTGGATTCCACTTCAAAATTGCTTTATAATACTCATAACATGCATTCAAGAATGTGTATTTTACATTAATAACAAATGACTTGAATGACTTTGGTGCTACTGGACCCAAATAATCTTTATTCAGTGAGCGGCACATGTTTGGTTTTTGAAGAGGGCACACCAATAACAGTAACATCACATTTCTATGATATTTCAATGCAAATCATCCTGGTTATCGTCACATTCACTAATATCAGCAATACGCCAGTTGAATGTAGTGTAATATTTTTAAAAGATTTCTCTAATCAAATTTTTTCGCTAATGTCACAACAATTTTATACCATTCTACCCATTTAAATTATGAGGATAACCTCTGAATAGTGTCAGGATAACTTGATAACAATTTCTTTGCTAATCTGATGACTTTTCATTCTTTATAGATTACTGCCAGAAGAAGTTTCCCTGTACCAGCAAGGTGATTTTGGATGCGATGAAATCAAAATTGAATGGGGAGCTAAAAAGTTATAAAAGACACTTGATCTGCTGAGAAAAACATGGATGCCTTGGACTTTGGATGCTACGTGCATGTGCTGGTTGCTATTCCCTATAAATGTTTCTATTTTATACAATGAAATGTATGACATGACAACATAATAATCCCTTGTGTGTATACATGTAGCTGTATATACGTTTCTGTTTTGTGTGTATAGCTGTCTATATGTTTCTGTTTTATACAATAAAATGTATGAAATGAATGCATATAATTTGTTATGTTGACTCTCTCATTCGACACGAAACGTTTCATCGTAAACCTGCAGTATATTGGACAACCCTGCACAACCATCCAGCATTATTCTATCTGTGTTAATTGGCAGCCCTGTAGGACAACCCTGTAGGATCCTGAAGGACGGTCTTGTAAGATTGTGTAGGACAGTCTTGTAGGATCTTGTAAGATCCTACAGGACAGTCTTGTAAGATCCTGTATGACAGTCTTGTAAGATCTTGTAGGATCCTGAAGGACGATCTTGTAAGATCCTGTAGGGCAGTCTTGTAGGATCTTGTAAGAGCCTGAAGCACGATCCTGTAAGATCCTGTAGGACAGTCTTGTAGGATCTTGTAAGATCCTGTAGGACAGTCTTGTAAGATCCTGTAGGACAGTCTTGTAGGATCTTGTAAGATCCTGAAGGACAGTCTTACAAGAAAAGTGCCAAAATCTTACAAGACTGTCCTACAAGATCTTACAGGACACTTTCTTGTAAGATCTTACAAGAATTTTTGGTAAGGGACAGTAGCACCCTGGTGATCTTTTCATGACATAACCGGGCTTCGGTCCCCATTCAGAATGTGAGACGACAGGAGGGACGGTACGTATTTACCAGTAACCTGTCAAGCCGATGGACTATTGCTCCAACTTGCGTCTATTATCATAGTATTATAGTACGGATAATTACCACAAACCAATGAAAGTAGATTGTACCAGATGTGAACCACAGTAAGTTTGGTTTTAGAAGGAATGCTTGCGCAGTATAACTCTGTATTTTTGCAGTTAATAAAGCTTGAGAAAATATAGCATACTTTGGTGTTCTGTTAATGTGTTGCAGCTTGGGGGCCAATGTATCCGTCAAGTGTTGTAGGACTTGTTCTTCGTCCCACTCTTTTCTAAAATCCAGCGATCCCAGAACATGGCCCCTCCTAGCCAGCTCAGCCTTCTCACGCCCGATAATTACATGACTGGAATTGCTCGAGGGGAGAAGCACTACTTCCCTGCTGAATGTGCCGCGGCATACGGAATATGGACGCTGTGTGGCCGAACTGGAATTGTTCTGACGCACAAAAGGTGCCCATCGTGCAGTAGATGGCCTACTTCTACCCCTACCACGGGTAGGCGCGGTGACAAAAAATGGGGGCGTCATTTGTGACTCACGACTCGGGTCGGATGACGACCCTCTTCGAAAAAGAGCCGAGAACTCCGTTTGTGGGGAATCATGTGGGCGAATTGTGTTGGTAGATGGTGGGTTATTGGCATTGCCTGAAACATTACCCTCTAACATTGTTTGAAAGCGGCGATGTGAAAGTATTCGCTCTACCAGGTCTTCGACGTTTACATCGACGTTAGATAGTGAATTAGCCATGACCACAATGATAAATCAACTGCGCGCCGAAACCAAATACGCGCCACAACAGACCTACAAAGCGCACATCGTTTGCGCAGCTTCCTTTGGGCATATCCTGTTTCTACTTTATAATTTTAAGTTTGTTCGTGTACTTTATATTTACGTTACATTTAACGTATTAACTTCCTATCGTTATTTATGTTAAAAAAATATTTATAAAAATAAAAAAAAAAAAACTTTATATATAGGCCCTATTTATTTCGTTTTATATATATTTACAATGGTTTTAACTATATATGTGTTTGACAATATTTTCACGAACGGCTACTTTATATTTTGGTTTTAACTCTATATATTTGTCGTTGACAATATTGTCACAAACGGCGACTTTATATTTTGGTTTTAACTCTATATATTTGTCGTTGACAATATTGTCACATATACGGCGACTTTATATTTTGGTTTTAACTCTATTTGTCGTTGACAATATTGTCACAAACGGCGCCTCATAGCCCCTGCTTGTCTGGGATTATTGAAAAACGGGCACAACAATACATAGTGTTCATAGTCTGTGGCTAATGGAACACACACAAGCTGTAAAACAAGCGAAGCGTCAGACATCCTGTACGTTATAATTGTACTTTACCATTGGTGTGTTATATCTGTTAACAAACTTCAGAAAGTAGTAGTTACGTTAACATACGAAAAATTGTTACGATAGTACAGCCAAATATTAATTCCTTTAATTTTACACGTAAAGCTGTGTTTTGTGTAGAATCCCACAGTTCAAAGTGACATAAAACAACGTCAACGGAGCTTTGGAATTGCCCATTCGTCTGTTTTTTTTTAATTCGTCGTATGCAATTTAGCATGTATTTTTTTATATGTCTAAAATATAACACACTGAACCCCAAAAATATATCGATGTAATATCACACCAGATATGGTGACATTGAAAACATTACTAGATTCGCTTTGGCTCAAGGTCTGATTTCACGCGTCAGTCTTACGCCTCTTTTGAAACTGGGCGTTAACAATATCAAACTTGGATACTTTGTCTGTACGAAACACAACTTTTTGTGCAGATTTATGTAAAGTAAAGTGTTTGCTTATGTAACACTCAGGGGAGTTTCTCCTATATTACCCGTAACTATATTTCACTGACGAACATAGACTATAGTCTTCTCGAACTACTTTCTGCAATAATGCTCCGCGACGTGGATTAAAATCGTCGCATTTTCACAGACAGGGCCTACTGGATTGAAGTCTTATTATTGGAAGTCAATAACTGTAATATAGTCCACGATGCTATGATGCTGCTGCTGACCAATTATAAGCCAAGTTGACATACCGCCATCCCTGTCAAACGTGTTTTGTCCGGTTTTCCGGAAGGCAACATGGGTATGTCGTTCAAGATAAGAAAGTATCCAGGCATAAGACCTTTGCCATCAGCTGCTGAAGACGGACTGAATACTGATGAGGCAAAGTCCGCCAGGCTTTCCTTCCGTATATAACATCCCGCTTTAAGAACGATGCAAGCACAAACCTCTTCAAAGAGACGGTTATCGGGTATGGCCACTACGATAACTCTGTCTACGTCTGGATGTTTTTCCAGCTCCGCTTCTATGGCCGCTGGGAAGATTTTTACTGTAGCTCTTTTGATCATGTCTTTCTTCCGTCCTCGAATAAGAAGATAACCGTCTGATCTCAGAATACCTATGTCTCCCGTGGATAGCCAACCCTTCTGATCCAACGAGTCAACAACAGACCCATCGTGTATAACGTACTGGCGCGTTACACACAAGCCTCGCAAAAATATTTCACCCTCTACTCCGAAAGGAACTAACGTATTGTCGTCTGCCAAAACCTTGACTTGTAAGCCTTCGGTTGGGTAACCTCCGAGCCACTCTTCTTTCATTGTGGTGTCTTCGTAACGAAACAAGAAAGCAGAAACCATTTCCGTCATGCCATACATATAGTAAGGAACTTGGACGAAAGTCTTGAAGTCATCCATCATATATTTTGTGATCGTTTGTCCCGTCGTATGGCAGGTCCGTAAAGACGGTAGAACAAATCCTTTCTCGGCCGCCTTCAGCAGGTCAAACAATAAGTATGGTGGTATGAAGCCTGTAGTAACACCCTCTTCTTTCATGACGTCAATGACAAAATTTGTTTGCCGAGCCGTAACCGTGGAACCCATGTCCACATAGACGCCAGTGATACCCAAGGATAGAAGATGTAGTGGATATCCTCCCGCATAACCCATAGATCTGTCAGAGAAGTCGACGTCTGTTGATCTTATACCAAGGCCTTTGCCGATGGAGACGGCCCCGTTTATCAAGCCCATATGGCTATGTTGTATGAATTTGCTTTTCCCTGTTGACCCTGATGTGGCAAACATACTACAAACATCATCTGGATCAATGTCATTTGGGATCATCACACCGGTCAGCTGTGATTCTATCAATGTTTTAAAGTTCTTGCAAGTATCGGATAAGTACTCATCGTGAATAAGAATAATGTTTACTGCCCCGTGACCCTGTACGTTTCCCTGTTTTACAAGAGCAACTGCGAGATTGTCAAACTCTTCTTTTGATTTGACGTGTCGGCTATCCAAGATTATCGTTACACATCCAACAGACATTGCACTTCTCAGACTGTCTAGGGCATCGCTTGGCATTAGGTTCACCGCAACTGCCCCCGCTGTCATAACCCCAAATTCTGCGATGGCCCAAGCGACACTGTTTTGAACAACAACAGCAACGCGGTCTCCTCTCTGGATACCGAGATGTAGAAGTTGTTTCGCTAATTGAGACATATATCTGACCAACTTGGCGTAAGTTATGACCTCCCTCTTTCTATCCAGATACCGTGCTATCAGGGCTGGTTTATCAGGCTGGATTTTGACCCACTGCTCAATCCTGTCTGGTATCGTTTGGTAGATATATGGTTTAACAGGCGGTCGGTGGAAATAGCTGAGATCTTTTTCTTGTTGTTCGGCCATCATGTTGGTTTCGCTAGCTGAGGTTTCGTCTGTGGAATGAGAATGAGAATCCGATTTTAGAGTTGATAGACAGGAGAGAGGAGACTCAGCGTTATGTATAATTGATGCTGTTAAATGTGATTAACATGTTTAATTTGTTTGTCGTTCTCAGAAAGTGTTATAATTTTAAGATAAATCATAATTTGAGCTTCATCATGTCCCGCGGATATCTTTAAACACGGTTGAACTATTCTCTCGTTAATAAGAAAATTCTTTATGAATTTATATAATCGCATCCATACATCAACCATCCACCCTTTACAATAAAACAGCCGCACATCATTTGGCTTCTCTAAATAATCGTGTGCAAGTGGTATTAGGAGTATACCTGACACTGTGGATATCAGGTACAGCAAACCGCGTTCCAATATTATTTGAATTGTTGGGCGCTCTTGACTCCGATGTAACTGACATATAAGAATTGGCTGCCACTGTATATCCATGTAGCACAGTAGACGGATAATAATCCAAAGTCTGCTCTTCTCTATACGGAATTGTACAGGACGTGAGGAAACTCAACCATTCTCCGCGGTTGACTTGATCTCTTTTTAGTAGTTTACAAGAAGTGAAGAAACGCATCCATTCTCCACAGTTGAACTGAGTGAGTGGGTGAGTGAGTGAATAGAATTTAACGTCGCTTTCAACAATATTTCAGCTATATCACGACGAATCAACTAGGCACCACCCAGCCAAGTTGCGTTCCTGCTACTTCAAAGAAGAAATCTTTGAAGCAGCATGGAACCAAACACCCTCCATCCACCCTATATAACACTGAGGACAGCACACAAGACACAGACAGGACGCTTACATGGTGCAATAAGGACAACTGATATTACAGTGCTAGACATCACATTATCAAGTTCCTGTTGCTTCTCAGCAAAATACATTGAAGCAACACGAACCTGAACCCACCCAACCACCCGCCAGTTGAACTGATCTCTCTAAATGGTAGATTACAGGAAGTGAGGAATCTTACTGAAATGATAAGGTTTTTGATTTATCAAATTAGGTGGGATTCAGATATGGTACTACCCATGGGATTCTAGGGGTGCTCCAATATTTTGTTATTTAACAAAACTGCACATGTACATCTGTACAAAGAAAGTTTGTTGCAATTGTCAGCTGTCACTGGATGATCATGAAACTTGGTACTTGTTAATTATGGTTGGAGGATATGCCTATGCCATTCATGAGATGAAATATTAATATTTGTCCAAATTATGAGGTTTATGGTCTTAGCTGTTTGCCAATTTGTTAGAAAAAATGTACTGAAAAGTTACCTGAATTTGTCAGGCTTCATTGGATGACTATTAAACTTGGTACACCTGTTTCATGTGATTAGATAAGTAAATAAATACATGTAAGTGCTATTTATGAGCTCAAATATTACTTCCTGTAATATATATACTTCCTCTCCAAATTATGAAGGTTTCGACTTAATTTGCCAAAGATAACGTACATACATGTACATCTGTACATGAAAAGTTTGCTGAAGCTGTCAGATTACATTGGATGATTTTGACACTTGCTAAACATGTTTCATGTGATTTGAGGATGTGACATGAAATATTAATTTTTGTCCACGCTATCGCGGTTTGGACATTTCCAATGATAGGTTAGGCAAAATAACATGTAAACCTGTACATGGAAAGTTTGCTCTACATGTATGCTTTCAACACTGCTGCAGCTTCAGCAGATCACCCCAAAATGCGAGATTTTGGGGTTCTCGGAACGCTTGTTTATATCTAATTCAGTAAAATGGTGTTGTATTTTGTTGCATTTTGACGGGATATTATGACTTCGAAGATAATATGTAAACAGCAAATCAAACTCATTTTCTTCTCCTATTGTATTGGTTCTGAATTGTTCCCCTGTTGTTCTGCCTCACTCCCAATCCCATTATCTCCTCTGAATCACACTGGGTTTCACCATTTGATAAAAAAAAATCCTTCTTCAGAGGCACTATTTCCAGGGATGATTCCCGATTACTCATCCACCAAGGGTATGTGCCCAACAATCTGTCCCATCCTCAAAAAATATCCCATGCCTGAAATAGGGTGTGTGCCCAGATTGGGGACATCTAAAGCTCTGCGCGTACCAAATTATGTTTTAAGCATGTATTCGGGGGGAAATGGTTTTCTTCGTGTTTCACATGAACTTTCATTTTTCTCTGGAAAACGGGGCCCATACAGATGTTTAGGCTCTTCATCTGGACAGAAATTTATCGGCATGAACTACTGGTACTACTAGACAGCTACTTCAGTCTAGGCCGAATAATACTTGCATATTCACCCGCTGCAATGACAGATTTGTTCTCTAGACGGTCCCCAGTGGAAGATTTGTGCATTTTCTTCAATATTTTGCAACCATTTATACAGCCCCAAGTTTGATTCGACTTGAAGATGTTTAGCAGGTTGTTAGCCTCAAACCGTGATTCCTGGAACAAGAGTTTTTTTTTTTTTCAAGAAATTTGTCATTACCGCTGTTGATCTGTTACTACTCAACTGCATGGGCTATATAAAAGAGGGTGATAAGTGGAGTATAAAGTTTGTAATAAGACATTGAAAGGTAAAGAGAATGGTGTCTTATAAACAGTGGCAGTGGTTAGTATCGGGACGGATGAGAGTAACCCCCGTCTCCCAAACCCCCCATACTACACTAGTTGCTATACTGGTGTGAAAGAAACGGTGGTTCCCAGAGACCAATGTCCGGTCTCCGGTGCATTACCTATAAGGCGGGCTCTGATATCTAAGTGACCCTTTTCAGATGTCATGTCCGGGCTGGGTAAAATCATGGCAAGCGGACACTCATATCTGAGGGACCATCGTTTCTTTCACTCTGATACTATCAAGTCGACATACGTATTTGATAAGGTCTATATATTTACCTTGTATTCAACCAGTAACGTCAAATATACAACTGTGACAACATCACCTGACAAAATACCACATGTCCTGAATATACACGGGTCAACGACACCAGGCGAAAAACTGGGTCTGGTCCAGGGAAATTTATTTGCTTTCGTCTATGGTTGGCCGTAATGGACACATTTTCTAATTATGTGTGCATATATATTCCAATATTCGCATACTGATTTTCTTTAAATATTTTACCACACACAAAGGCAGTTTGGCTGCATTTCAGTTACTTATATGGACATTAATTCCAATAGCCATATGTATTCAGACAATTCTGACATTTTACAATAGATCTCAATGTATCTCATTTAACTGTACATGGTCCTTCCCACTCTCAGTTAAATATCCATAATAATTCAGATTTCATATCTTTATCTACACATTAATTTCGATTTTATCAACATATTAATATAAAATTATGTCGGACATTAATCATTTATGTGGAATATAAATCAACCAATAGCATTACCGGAATTATATCCGACATAAATCGTTTCCTTTCCCACAAAAACTTCAATTCTGAGTCCAGGAGGATAAGACATCGATCAATTTGATTACAAATCACTGACGGTATATACATCGCGCCATTTATCGAAATGTATCAGCGGCACTCTCGTAAATATAATTCTCTAATGGACGACGGCTGAATTATGAATGACGGACCAGACGCTTGTAATTTGGTGTCCCTTGAATTTCTGTCCCCTTTTCATGCTGGAAATATTGATCAAAGCGAACAAGTTAAGGAAGCGAATTAATGCCGATTTCCGGTGTCTGAGTACAATATTACAGCCCCACTTTCTAGAAAAGGCAAATAATACATTATCTAGGGGGATTGCTACTTATGATTGTAACCTTCCTCTGAACAAATATACAGAACAACAACATAAATCAACGAAATAACTCAGGCAACTCCTTTGTTGGCTTAAGAGATTCTGAAAATAATTCATGAATTATCAATAATAAAAGAACATATATGTTCCCCCCACTTTGTCATCCTTTTCATTTATCCCAACAGCAGACAGTTGCTCTGCAGCCGCGCCCACTCTTCCCAGCCCATGTCAGTGTTTTGGCGATTTCTTCCCAATGTCGTGGAGTAGGGTCATAAAACTTCACAAAATTATCAATCTAGACACGAGGAAGACATTGAAAGGAAACATATGAAAAAACTTTATATTTACATTTATTATGTACGTTATTTTAGACAATCGAACTGTCAATTAAACTTAACTCCGTTAACAATGAGAGTAGTATAGAAACAACAAATTAGCGAATGGCGTGGTGTTTGGGACGGTGTCACGGGCGTCTGCTGCTGCTACTGCTGCATCCAATAACAAGCGTCTGGTCCGTCATTCATAATTCAGCCGTCGTCCATTAACGAATATCCGCGTCCATAATTCAAAGACCTTTTCCATATTTCATATAACAGCATTAGCACCAAATTCAAAAAGACTATCATAGTATACATAAACATAGGCTAATTTCCTGCAAGAGAGAAACGGTTAACAGTTTTTAATAATGCCAGCAAGACATCATGATGTTTCCAAAATATCTAATCCGTATCGCTGATCAGTATTCTTAATCCATATGATATTCCTTGTAAAGTCGTCATCTAGAGTACGATGTATCTCAGTCACGCTCTGATTGTGACTGTTGGTATGAGCACCATGGGGATCTTGAAGTACAAGGGTTCATACGGCCCCTAGCCCAGGGTTAAGCGGAATTAGACACAAGTTACGAAACGTAACGCCATATCAGCTATCAGCATGCGATATGTATCGCCAAATTTGAGAAACTTTGAGTGGAGGCGCTTGGTGGTATAGCCCTGTTTTATAAGTTTCTGCATTAATGTTTTGTGGCGTTGATTAAAATCGTCACATGCAACACAGGATCTAGCAAATGCTACTAGGCGAGATATGTATACGCCATATGCAGGTCCCACTGGAATATTACTGTCCAGAAAGGGATAGTTTACGCTGGTGATTTTGAAATATTTCTTGTGGCACGTACATATCTGTCAACCACTGGACGAAAGCTTTCCATCTTTTGGGGGCCACATGCGACCTGCATTGACGCATAACATATTTCACCAAACCCACCATGTGGATGTCGGGCACCACTTGGTTCATCTTCAAAGCCTTTCTGTGAAGTCATGTGACGTAGTCAGTATGTCGGCACCTCTTCCCACTTCCCTTATATGTGTTGTAATTCCTACGCTGAGTGCGCCCGGGGCACATTTGCCTCGCCAGATGTAACAGTTGTGTGGTGTCTCTGGCGTCTTTAAACGCCACCAGTAATTATTGTGACTGGTTGCCTTGATATTGTGAGTGATAAAAATCTAAAAACACTCCTGATGAAGGGACATAAATATAGAGAGCCCAGAAGAATAAACCTGAGTGCCGACCAGAAGATAGTCCAGACTGCACCGGAACAGTACGGTACTGAGTAGTCTGAGCGACATAAAGTTGAAGCTACTTTCATCGCTGATTGTATGGACCACACAAACAGCAAGGTCGTTGAAACAATCCGCCATATTGACAGAAGTACCCTTCCCGAAGCAAAACAAGTACTGAGAAATGTCAATCTCCCGTGTGAATTCGTTGTAGTCCCAGATCTAAATAAATTAATATTCATTTGTAAATAATACTTTTACCATGTGCGGGTTAGAGAATTGAGTATAAGAACACCATCACTGGATACGTCTACTTACACACAAACTGCATTTACTCTGAAGGAAAGAGGTATTTGTCTTCCAACCATTCATAACGATACACCAATAGTGTATTGGACTCACAAAATGTATAAAAAAAACATACAAAGCTAGATTCGTAGCTGGTACTAGAAGCTGTACCACCAAGCTTCTTTCAACCCTGTTGACGAGGGTCTTTCACGAGGCAAAAGCATTTTAAGAAATATATTGCGCCACCATTTTTAAAAATCCAAATGTCCTACGGAAAATCTTAATGAGAAAGGACACATACCGTACAGACATGTATCCGCATGGGATTTCTCGACTCCCTGTAGTACAATCCCTCACTAGGACCTGATTGACCATCTTGGTTCATGAATGGTATCGGTGTTCAAGAAAAATAATCGCCGATATATTAACGTCAGAGGCCCTAATCCATTCTTTAGCTCTACTACATACAAGGGATATCATTTCTGTGTTTGCAGACATGCTTGAATTTCTCATTAAAAATATCTATGTGACATTTGGCAGCGCAATACATCCACGGCATATAGATATTCCAATTCGTACCAATTGTGCCCCCCTTTTTGGCTGACCTTGATCTGTTCTCTTATGCATACGACTATATGCAAAGGCTTTCAAATACCGATCATTAACCAAGCGCTATACAGACGATTTTCTCGCTGTGGATAATCGTTATATATATGACGCAGTGAAAGATATATATCAACCTACACTGGATTTGAAGGAAACTGCAGATAGCCCTGACGGCACCTCAGATTTGGACCTATGTCTCCATAAAAATGAAGCGGGCCTTCTCTCTCGTCGATTTTACGACAAGAGAGATGGTTACATTTTCGACATCGTAAACTATCCCTTTCTGGACAGTAATATTCCAGTGGAACCTGCATAAGGCGTACACATATCACGCCTAGTAGCATTTGCTAGATCCTGTGTGAAATGTGCCGATTTAATCAACGTCACAAAACATTATAGCAGAAACTTTTAAAACAGGGCTATACCACCAAGCGCCTGCACAGGTTTCTGAAATTTGGCAATACGTTCTATGATCTATGGCGTTACGTTTCGTCTCTAATTCCACTTAACCCGGGGCTAGGGGTCGTATGAACCCATGTATTTCGAGATCCTCATGGTGTGCATATGAACAGCCGCAATCAATGCGTGGCTGAGATACATCATTCTCTATACAATGACGTCACAACGAAAATTATACGGATTAAAAATACTGATCAGCAATACGGATTTGATATTTTTAGAACATCACCATGTCTTGCCGGCATTACTGATTACAAGCGTCAGGTCCGTCATTCATAATTCAGCCGTCGTCCATTAAAGAATATCCGCGTTCATAATCCAAAGACCTATTTCATAAAACAGTATTAGCACCAAATTCAAATTCGGCCTTCAGATTTATTCTTCTCGGCTCTCTATATTTAGGTCCCTTCATCAGGAGTAATCTTACGTCCTTATCACTCACCACATCAAGGTTACCAGTCACAATATGTTTGCATGGTGGATAGATAAAGTTCGACGATTCACAATCACAACTATATCCTCCAGACGTGTATAAGTTTCAATCAAACTCCTTGACAGCTCACCAATTACTAATATACGAGTTGTCAGAGCATTTCCATCATAGCTCTCTGGATTTGTATCTAATACCGCTTATGCCGGTGCTAGGGGACGTGTGGTCATGCCATCCAAGTTGCCACATGAACAGGTACAATAAGAGCGTACCTGAGATACAACACATATCACGAATCGTTAGATTCTTGGTATGTGCTTTAGAATAGGTTAACCGGAAGACTGTACTGTGAAGTCATGTGCTCTGCCAGTATGTCGGCACCTCTTCCCACTTCCCTTATATGTGTTGTGATTAGAGTAATTGAATATTTTGGTGGCTATAGATTTAGTATACTTATATGAAATTCAAGGAGGTTCTGTGAATAGTTTGGTACAGCGTTGCGTACCTCTGGATCATTCAGGATTCGAGGTAAATTAATAATATCCAGTCCTTTATCTAAGTAGTTGAGTTTCAAGAACAGCCGATCTTGGGATGTTTCGATTATGTTCACTGGACAGTAGTAGTATAAGAGCATTACAGACCACATTGACCTACTTTTTTGTTCCCCCCGGGGGAGGATTGAGGAGGAACTTGGAGGTCACGGGAGGGGATTCCCCAGTGGGGGTTTCCCAATGACGATCACGTGATCAAGGCATGTCTAGACTTGTTCTGGGTTGTACAGTTCTGCCATACGGAGGATGGGTACTAGTATTTCAAATAAATAAATAAATTAATTAATTAATTTTAATTAATTACTTGTAAAATGGCGGTGTTTTTAGACGGCGCAAGGGAGCAAACGAGGCGGTGGGGACGTCACGGGGAGAAAAACCCCTCACATTACCCTAAAAAAAAACCTCTAAGCCATATAATAGTAATAAACATAATCTATAGGTGTTGTACCATGTTAATAGGATCAGTCTAGCATCTGTATCACCCTAGGGTCGAGTGTTTATTGTCCCGTGTATCTCCGCAAGAAAACAACAAACAAAATGGCGGCTCCAGGATGGTGCGGGGACGCCCTTTCCCCATCACGGTGTCGACCGTAGCGCCATCTGCACACATTGACGCAAGGGAGACAACTCGTGTGGCCCAAGGATATGGAAATAGCCGTGTTGGAGCTAGGGGAGTGACTACTGGTCCAGTGGGGTCGAGTAAGGTATCAATGTGAAGCCTATGTGAGGGGGCATGTAATGGGCTGGGTGTGGGGTTGAACTAGCGTCATTCTGCGCATGCGCGGTGGCCGAAGGGTGGAAACAGCTGTGTTGGGAGCTACGGTGTCAATAATGGTGCAATGACCGAGTGAGGTATCAAAGTGAAGCTAGGTGAAGGGGCATCTGATCGACTAGCGGCTTGGGCGCGTTGTCACCATTCTGCGCATGCGCGGTGGCCCAAGGGTATGGAAATAGCCGTGTTGGGAGCTAGGGGAGTTACTACTGGTCCAATGGGATCGAGTGAGGTATCAAAGTGAAGCTTAGGTGAAGGGGCATCTGACTGACCGTGGATTTGAAATAGCGTCATCGCGCATGCGCGGTGGCCCAAGGAAAAGGAAATA
>JAVTVY010047522.1:0-22860 GCA_036873755.1 Hanleya hanleyi | reverse complement strand
GAAGAGCTCCATTTGGATGAAAGAGCAAAAGGTCTTGAATATTTTGTAAGTGTGGCAGAAAGCACGGTAGAGACAAAAATACAAATCCTAAAAGAACATTAGACTGATATCGGGTCCTCGGATTGAGGAAGGGTATGTAAGACGGAGAAGAAAATACGGCAGAGCAAGAAGGACCCACACAAAGAAACGTCGCAACAGATGGAAAGTGGGTTTTGTCAATGTAAATGGCTTGGGAGTTACAGAGGGTGTTGTGACTAAATATGACAAGTTGGGAGAGGTGATGGGGATAGTATAGCTGGAAAATTTGGACGTTGTGGGTATAGTGGAGGTATAATATATATATATAGGGACGTCTGCAATTAAGATCCAGATTGCTTTGAAGGTAGACCAACAGAAGCCAGTATAGGGGTCGATGGCATTGCGTTTACAATGGACATTTTAAAGGGTTTCAATTAAATATGGAAGAGTTGGATCTAGTCATCTAGTTAATTAATGATGTGATATGGATATCGGGAAATTTTTGAGACAAAACTAGGGTTGGTGTGTGCAGCACAGCAAGGAGTTGACATGGGATGGAATGATAGATTATGCGATCTATTGGTGGCACAGATGATAAGATTAAGGTAAATTGGATATTGCTGGGTGATTTGAACAGGCATGTTGGAGATAAATAGGGGAAGGCAAGCATGTATGGAATCAAACCAGGTGTTAATCAGAATGGGATGAGAATTTTAGTAATGAAGAGAACATTCGAGTTATGTATATTGAATAGATCACCAAAATGTTCAGGGCCCTGGACACGAGAGCGGGCAGAGAGTAAGACAGCAGTGATTTACATTCTGCTACAACACACAGAACTGGATAAAGTGGATATATAGTGATTGATAATATTCAAAAGTATGATGTAGACAGTGATCATAACGGGGTGGCAATGGAACAGAGGGTTCAAGGAGAGGAAAACATCAGTAGAATCCAGTTCAAGTGGATGATGAATGAATACACTGATAGGAAAACGTTTCGTAAAAATGTAGAGCAAGAGTTTAGTCGTGGGAAGTGTAGATTAGAGAATGTACGACCTGAGACGGAGGGGAACTTGCAGAAATGTTCAATAAACGGATTATAGCAGCTACGGAAGGGGTCATCCAGTGGGTGAGATGGAATAATGGAAATAGAGCTCGCAACAGAACATAGTGAAGGGGAAAGGATAAGAATATAATGGAAAACATTAGGAGGGCGTGGAGCCAAAGAAGAAACTGTAGACAGTGACGGTCTAATGGGACAAATTGAGATCGAAGAATTAAGGCAGGTAGTGAAAGCTATAAAGAGAGGAAAATGTTACGGGGGAGATAATATTCCAAACGAGTTCATGGAAGAGGGAGGTATGCGAATACTCGAATATTTGAGATTGTTATTTTGCCGAATATGGGTAGCTGAGGTAATTCCGGTGGTTTGCAAGACACCAAAGGCTACATTGTTGCACAAGAGTGGTGACACAAAGTTGCTACATGTAGATAATTACACAGGAATAGCTTCAGCGAATAATTTAGAGAAGGCGTTTACAAAGATCTTGGGAGTAAGGCTACGGAGAGATGTGGAGAGCAGATGTCTTTTGGGAGAGATACCGCCGAGATTTAATACAGGATGTGTCAAGAAATTTTTTTCGCGCTCAGTCATGTTTTGGATCAAAAAAGGATTCATAAACAGGGATTTTGTGTGGCCTTTCTAGACATTAAGAATGCATATGATAGAGTGTAGAGGGATGCACTCTGGGCTGCCCTGGAAGGCTTGGGTTATGGGGGCAAGATACTAAACATTATTAAGGGTTAGTCCGTTTCAGAGTACTATTCTGGGAGATCGAAACGGATTATATAAAACCGAGGGAAGGATTAAAGCAGGGGTTTGTGATGTTACCATTACTCTTTTCGATCTACTTAGTGGAGTTAGGAAGACGATTAGAAGGGTGCGGGTCGGCAAACACAGCATTTCTGGGTTGTTGTTGTTTTTTCGCAGATGATATAATTTTATTTGCGAAAACAAGGAAAGAATTACAGCTTATCCTGGATATAGCTGGGAATTTTGGATTTGAAAGGAAAATAACCTACAGCCAAACAAAGAGTTGCGACACGATCAGTAGTCAGGTTAAACAAGGAGGGGACAACAGGCAACTTGGGAAGTTAAGTCTGGAAGAGGCGGCAGAACATGCCATGAAGATAGGAGAGGCGGATGAAAATAAGAACCTAGGAATTTAAGCGAAGTTGAAAGGACAGATTCTTAGGGTGCAAAACCAAGAGAAGGTAGTAAAGGCAAAGAAAAACTTTGGGATAGTCAAACCACAAGTATGTGCGCAATAATATTATGGGAGAGAGTTGCAGTTCCTAAGATTTTATACAGGGTGGAAATAGTGGAACCAGATGGGAAAACACTTACAGTATTGGATTTGGTGAAACTACAGTCAGGGAGGTGGATAGTAGGGGTGAACCGTATGACTGCAATAGAAGCTATCTATGGAGAACTCGGGAGGAGCAGAATAGCTGAGAAAGTAGAAATATTGAAGTTCAACTATTATGGGCGTCTCGTTACAATGGAGGGGGATAGATGGGCAAAAACTGCATGGGAGGAAGGTCTCCAAAACGGCAAACAAATCCGGTGGTTCTAGGAAAGTAGAAGAGATCAGCACAAAATATGATGTTAACCTAACAGGAAACAGTGAGAGAGAATGGGAAAAATGATTGCGGCTAAAGTGGTTGAAAGGTGGGTTGAAGAGCGGAAGGATGGGATGGAATATGCAGACTGGGTGGGTGATTTTTCTTGAATGGCGAAGGCTAGGGTAGGGCCGATGGCCACAAGGAATAGGATGCGTCGTGATAGAGGATATGAAACATGTCTTTTTATATTGTGAAATGTACAGGGCAAGGAGGGCTGCGTTGAAGGATCAGTTGATAGCTTCGTCCAGGAAACTAGATGGGGAAGGATAAGTGAAGATGACGGCGACATGGCCTTATCAGACTTGTTGGGGCCTGGTGGTAATATTCTGGATAAGACAGAACCGTATCGTATCCAGTTTTGTGCATGATGTGTGGGTAGTTAGGGGAAATATAGAAGGGTTGCGTGAGGGGGGATGTTAATATGATAAGACTTTGCACTGGGTGAAATGTGAAGGATTACCATGGTAAACAGATCAAGAGTGGCACGCTGGCCATGGGAGGAATAATAGGATACTTGATTTTCAACTCATATAAGGGAAATGAGAAGAGGTGCCGACATACTGACACATGACTTCACAGTATAGTCTTCTGGTTAGCCTATTTTATAGCCCAAACCAAGAATCTAACGATTCGTGTTATGTGTTGTATCTCATGTACGCTTTTATTGTACCTGTTCATGTGGCAACTTGGATGATATGACCACACGGCCCCTAGCACCGGCATAAGCGGTATTAGATACAAATCTAGGGAGCTATGGTGGAAATGCTCTGACAACTCGTATATTGGTAATTGGTGAGCTGTGTCGCTGTGACAACTCGTACACTGGGGATTGGTGAGCTGTATAGTCGTCAGATGAAAATGACGGCATTTAACACAAAAGACTAGTCTGTAAGGCCCGATGTCGACCCAGCATCAACTTCCCACAATGCCAACATATATCAAAGACCAAAAGGTCTGTACAGGGGACGGGCCTCGGGGACGAAAAGTCCACCAGCAGAATTTCGCCATATATACAGGTAAAAATTCCAACGCATCTGAGGGAAGTTGGAAGAGGTGCCGGCATACTGACAGAGCCACATGACTTCACAGTATAGTCTTCTGCTTAACCTATTCTAAAGCCCATACCAAGAATCTAAGACATAGGACACAAGGGCGAGGATTACTAGGGCGTTGGAGGGCATAGAAAATTTTTGAAGGAAGTGGGCTGAACAGAAATTCGATGGGAACGCCTCAGTTGTGATATATTAAATGTTGAGTGGATGGGGAGGATGATTGGCCAGCTGAAGATTTAATTATGAGTGGCCAAGGTTATACTTGGTAGAAGTTGCTGCCAGAATCGGCACGATAATAGAGAATTAGGGGACTTGACAGATGGAAATGTTCACTATGTGGTATTTGAGCAGTTGTGGAAAAAGAAGACTATAAGATTGTGTTGAGTGTGAAGTTGTATTGTTTAAAGGTGAACTGAAAAGCTTTCCAATGTTCTGTTAAAATGTCATAAAACAAGAACTTCTATAGTTGTTACAATTATGTGTGGTAATAGTTCTGTGGGTTATTGTTTTATTTTGGGTATATGAGAAGTCAAAACTAATACCGAGAGCCAGAACTTTTAAAAACGTCATCGCTTGCCTCCCGTTGTTTTTGGAACGTCATGACGTTATAGTGGTCCTCGTTCATTCATCCGACGTAGCATGATGCCACATTTGAATAAAACTTGAATGAAGGGGACCACTATAACGTCATAACGTTCTACAAACCAAGAGAGACAAGCGATGCAAGTTTTCAAGACGGATTTATAACAGGATAACTTAAATATTGTTATTAGTACAATTTTGCAAACTATATTTGCCTCAAAAACATATAAAAGTTATGTCACATATGACAAGATGTATATAAGCAACAATTTAGAAAAAATTAAAAGCTTTGCAGTTCACCTTTAATAAGAATGTGTGGATTACACAGTGTCTATGTGACAGAGGAATCATATGTAGGGCGGGCTTGGGGAAACGGGTTGCACGGCGTCTTCGCACGAGCAGTGCCCATCGCGGTGCGATGGAGTGCCCAAGTACATTCATCCATTAATCCATCCATGTTTGTACCTGGAGAGTTATTCCTCTCTATTAGTTTTCTTTATACTATGGAACATGAAGTATCTAGGTAGAATTTATCTCGGGCATTTCGAAAGAGGGTGGTTTTCATCTTTTAACTTCCTTGTATTACAATACTCTATTCACTCACTCACTCAGTCTAGTATTGTAAGACTCGACTCGCATAGACGATTTTGTAATCCGGGTTGTTTGTATGGCCCTTAAGATCGCGTGTTATAGTTCCTAATCTCACAAATGATCTGCGGACAATTAACTCCTTTATGAAATCAACAAAGATCTCTCGTCGACAGCATTCTGTAATTCGATGTACGGCCGTTACTTATGACTGTCAGCCTGCTGATTTGGATTAGGGCAATTATAGTTCCATACGTTTTTATAGTATATACAAATATATATATCTATACAAATAAACAGTAAACGTGGATAGCTATATGAGTATAAACCTGGAGATTATATTGCCATAACCGGTTCCGCTCATTTGGAGCTTATCAAATGACACAATTTACATGCTGCCAAATACAATATACATAGTGCGGTAATTACAATTGTTGTTGCATAGTTACAGGCAGTGGTCATCAGAACAAAACAATGCATTGATTACAGTGAATCGTTCGCATCTTGCTACTTGTATGTGCGTTTCTGATTACCTAAAGACATGCGCACTTGACACATTTCATGTTAGCGCGAATCTCACTTGGCCTGTTGGTTTGCGCATTTCGAAGTACATAAAGACATGTGCACTTAGCAGTTCCCGATACAACGAATCATTTGCTTTTTGCGCCGATGGAGCTAGGGGCGCACGAATTCGTAATAAGGGAGGGGTCATCTAATTTTCAATAATTTTTTTTCTTTTTTCAAATGTATGCTTACATCTTCCGTTTTAAAAGAGATGGTGCGATAAGGCGGGATTTTGGCCTATACGTGGTGCGGTTGAAATCGAAAAAATAAATAAAATGTTTTAAAAATAATTGCGTTTTAATGTAACGGCAAGAAAAAATATATGTACAAAATATGTGAAAATTCTAGCTCGATTGCGTTACGATTATAGTTCTGACATGAAAATTAAATCAGCAGTATGTGCTATTTCGTAAAAAAAAGGGTCTAAATCGAGTCACTTAAACACACATTAAGACACGAAGGACCCCTTGTACCAAGAGTGGAGATATAATGCCTCAGCACATCACCAGGTTAAATGGCGTTTTGGTCCAGGGGTCCTTCGTGTTTAAATGTGTGTTTGAAAGACTCGATTTTGACCCTTTTTTCACGAAATAGCACATACAGCGGATTTCTATTTCATGTCATAACTATAATTACAACGCAATCGAGCTAGAAATTTCACATATTGTGTACATATATTTTCTCTTGTCATTACATTAAAACACAATTATTTTTATAAATTCTATTTTTGCGATTTCAACCGCACCACGTATAGGCCAAAATCCCGCCTTATCGTACCATCTCCTTTAGAGAATGGGAAATTGAAAAACTTAATCTCGAAGTCACTGGCGCAGCCTGCAATATGTTTTACTCACTTTGAGAAGGCGTAATCTTGGTGTTTCTATTTGCTGTCAGTGTATCCTAATTCGATTTCTAAGTCTATCACCCGTTTTCCCGAAATATAGAGCACCACATTCATTACACGTGAAAACATACAAAAGATTTCTGGAATTACAGTTCATGTTGTATTTAATTCCGAAGAATGTGTTAGCTTTTCGAAAAACTGCTGATAGTTGTAGTTTTGCAACATTTGCATAATTACGAGATACATACATATTATATATACATGTACCTTATATTTTTCACTGGACGTTCGGTTGTTCAATAAGTTAGTTTAGCCTGTTCAATACTGGGGGGTTAGCTAGGCGTGTCCATATGAACAGATAATTCCACCCAAGGTATCAAGATGAACAGCTACAATGAAAGCGGTGACGGCCGAAATACAGAACAGAATTACTCGTCAGTCTTGGGAATCCGATGTCATTTGGAAGAATGCACTCAGAATATTAGTCTGTAGAGTCTTGTGACACCTTTTAATTCATAATTCTTGTCTGGGGTCATATACGATGATATTCTGCTGATGGTCCATGGCCACAGGCCCGTAAAACAACAGTATTCTCTATATATAACCCCATGATTTATATAAAGCATGGGGTTATATATGAAGACCCCATATTTCGACACTTCGCCGTAATATCATCGTCCACACCCCCCCCCCCAAAACTCTTGTTTTGCGGGCCTGTGTCCATGGCCCAGAGGTCCCCCTTCTGTAACAAGCCCCCCCCCCCTCTTAATTATTTTTCTTACCCCTTGAGCTAGGGGGCTGAAATTTACCACACTATACCCTTGGGTCAAGCTCTACCAGAAAATGTAAAAAATCCAAGATGGCCGCATCGATGACGTCATTTTCAAAAACGGCATTTTTTGGTTGATTTTTCGGTCAGATTTTCCGATTTTTTTATTTATGCAATTTCTCCTCAAAAACTGCATGATAAATTAGTAAATACTAATGTGATGTGAAATAAAATAGTTTGTGCCTAATTTTCTTTGCGAAAAAGCAGAAATTTTGAAAAAATACGACACAAACATCACTTTTCTGGTACATGTACACCACGTGGCCGCCAGCTTGAATTTGCCAATGATCCTCTGCTCGGGGGATTATGCAAAATGACCCCAATATGATAAAGTATAAAATCACGGAGTTTCAGCTCTCTATTTTTTGTCGTTCCGGAGATAGAGCAGAAAGTTTGGTGGAGGGGTGGGGGGCATTTCGCTCCCCCCCCCCCCCAAAGGCCAGGTAGGGTTATGACGTTTGGGAATAAGAGCTTGTCGAACATTGCATATAGGGTCTTGTGAATGAGAACGTCCAATCTACCATGTGCCCTTGGCGGTACAATGAAAACTCTTGACCGCTTCTCTCTGTGTCGTGTTGTGGTAGATTGTCTCGCTGGTTCAAAATGGAACGCGGTATAAGACAGGGAAGTGCTCTATCTGCCAATCTATACCTAATATTCATCGACGAGATGTTAAAGAAACAGGAGAATTCTGAAAATGGAACATTATTCATGGACATAGAGCGAATGTTCTCACACAGGCTGATGACATTTGCCTTCTGAGTATAAGGTTGAGCGGGCTAAGAATCATTTGTTATTCACTTCGTACAATTATTCTCGGCTTTATTGGTAAAAATCTGGAAGTTGTAAATTTGATTTCATTACTGATCAATTTTTGCCTGTTTAGGGCTAGTCTTAGATGTGCATTACCAATGCTGGACTGTCTAAAAGCTGATTTGAAAAAAGTACTATTTGGCCGAACAGGTGAATGCTAAATTATTAAATAATGTTGACAAGTTCAATGAAAAATGGAACAAGTGGCATATTCTGATATAATGTCTCTTTAATGATAAGTCACTTTAGTCAATACATGTATTCATCCAATTCAGCATAGCTGTAAATTGGTGCTGATAAGTACTATGGATGAGATACCCTCGGGACATCAAGTCTGGAACTCTTCATTCTTACCTGACCGTGCAGATTGTAATAAGATTGTAATAACATTATGCGAAATACTGTATGTATAATGGATACACTCATTTATTTTTTATTCCATCTAAAAATATTGAAAGCTGCATGTAAAATGCTATGTTATAACTACAACTATGTTGACTGATGTGAATACTGATATATGGACTGAATAAAAAAAAAAAAAAAAAAAAAAAAATCATGCTGAGGATATGTGAAGTATATAGCGTGAAATGGAAATTTCTTTTTAACCCACTGAAAAGCTGTGCTATAACTTTCCACATATCTAACAGAAACCTTACCACGACGATTGACGACTTAAAGATCTACGGAAACCCAATCCCGGTCCTGTCTGAAACCTTGTTCTGAAAGACAGTCTCTGCTTGTGCGATAGAACCAAAACTGTGTGCAATACATGTAGGTTCAAAGAAACCACGTTATCACTAAGAAAATTTGGCATCCATCCTAAGGCGTTGAACCCTTTAGTGAGTGCCCGAGTTATCAAACAGACTGTGTACCCCAAATCACTATATGGATGTGAACTTTGGTATCCGAGTACTGTCGACTTCTTAATGTTGGAAAGAGCTCAACGATGGATTGTAAAATCGATACAGGGGCTACCCAACTAACACGATCGGACAAGTGCGTTGGACTCCTCGGCAGGAGCTCCATAGAAGGTCATTTAGACTTGAGAAAACTGTTATTCTTAGGTTGACTATGCAGATTAAAGAACGAGATGCTATCAAACTTGATATTCAAAACATGATTGTTCAGCTTCTGGCATAGCAAAAACGAACAGCCGAGAAAACTCGGTTTTATTCCGGATGTTGTGCGTATCATGAAAAAGTATGATCTAACAGTATTTCTCTCTATGTGAACGACAATATATTCCCTTCGAAGCAAAATTGGAAAAAACTAGTTAAAATAACTGTACATATTTATGAACAGCGGGAATTGTTACGAAGGATGCGCGAACACTGTGACTTCGATAGGTTCGTTAGAGTTCACCACACGCTGTCACCATTTGGGCGGTGGAAAATAGCGAACAGTCATCCAGAGCATAGGGAAAGTATACAATTTATAAAATATCGAAGGAAAAGAACTCTTGTCATAAATGTGGGAAAATGTACAGAGATGTATTGCAACATATAGTGCTTCACTCTGATTCTTTGGAAGATCAGAGGGACGAACTGTGGTGTAGATTTATTAACCCTGCCTGGCCTGGGAGGAGGGGCAAAATGCACCCCCCCCCCCCACCCACCAAACTTTCTCCGCTATCTCCGGAAAGACCAAAAATAGAGAGCTGAAACTCCTTGACTTCACAGTTGATTATATTGGGGTCATTTTGAGCCTATTCGCATAATCCCCCGAGCAGGGAATAATGGGCAAATTCAACATGGCGTCCACGTGAGGTACCGAAAAAGTGATGTTTTTGTCATATTTCTTCAAAATTTCTGCTTCTCCGCGATGGAAAGTGGGCAAAAATATTTTATTTTACATCACATTAACATTTACTAATTTAACATGCAGGTTTTGCGGAGAAATTGCATAAATAAAACATTCGGAAAATCTGACAGTAAAATCGACCAAAAAATGCCGTTTTTGAAAATGAGGTCACTGTGACGTCATCAAATCGGCCATATTTGATTTTCTCACATTTTCTGGTAGAGCTTGACCCGAGGGCATAGTGTGGTAAGTGTCAGCCGCCTAGCTCAAGGGGTAAGAAAAATAATTAGGGGGAGGGGGGCGAAAAACCGCCCCCCCCCCTCCCATCCCCAGGACGCGACAGGTCCCCAAAGAAACCAGGCCAGATGGGGTTAACATTGACGATATCCGATTCATTGTGCTTCTCCATTGTATTTCTGATTGGAACCTTCTGCATATCATATCATGATTGGTATAATCTATTGCATGAAGATCTAGAGCTGTTTAGGATAGCGTGTCTGAAATTCGTACACAATGTCAGTAAATTGTACTTTCAGTAGTGACGGCCGTATGGCAAGCCGTTTTACTTTTTATTCAGTATTTGGTGATATCATCAAATATTTGCTGATATTATGAAATGATTTACTGATATCATCAAATATTTGCTGATATCAACAAAGATTTGCTGATATCAGCAAATATTTGTTGATATCAGCAAATATTTGCTGATATCACCAAATCATTTGATGATATCTGCAATTGATTTGCTGATATCATCAAATGATTTGCTGATATCAGCAAATCATTTGACGATATCATCAAAAACGCTTTATTTGTTGATATCAGCAAATGATTTGCTGATATCATCAAATGATTTGATGATATCAGCAATTGATTTGCTGATATCAGCAAATGATTTGATGATATCAGCAAATACTTTATATTTGATGATATCATTAAATATGGTGGAAGGTCAAAGTATGAACCATAACATGGAAGGCTCCCTGTTCAGAATGACAATAAACTTCGTCACAGCGCATGTTCCGTTTCACATGCTCGCTTCACTATTTCTGCCCCCATTAGCGGCGGTTGACCTGAAGGTCCTGGCCATTAACCACTGTGGTGGACCTACCTCGCACACGAGTTTCTGCGTACATCCTACCGGACAGAAGAAGCGCGACAATCGGCTCTGCCTTAATATACCATGCTCTTTGCTGCCCGGCTTTCCCTAAATCATAATCCCCTTTCGCCTCACCCCGATTATACTCAAATGCAGATCTAATGAATATTATGTCTATAAGTCAATAACCCGCGATGGAAAAGTTTATCTTCCCTGCTGTATATTTATTTGAATGCCCTTATATTCATGATTCTATTTGTCATTTATTAGTAAAGATTGGCGAAAGGTATATGCCAGAGGTTTGATAGGTTTTATTGTTATTGTCTGGTTCTTTAAGTACCGTAATATATATTGCATGTGCTTTGTCGGTAGATAGCTTTACCACAAGGTATAAATTATCAAACAACAGGATGAGAAGGGAGCAGGCATTAACATTTAGGCTTATTTTCACGTTCCGCCATATTTAATGATATCATCAAATGATTTGCTGATATCAGCAAATCACTCGATTTGCTGATATCATCAAATCATTTGGTGATATCATCATCAAATGATTTGCTGATATCATCAAACCATTAGGTGATATCATCAAATCATTTGGTGATATCAGCAAATCGACTGATTTGGTGATATCAGCAAATCGACTGATTTGGTGATATCAGCAAATCATTTGAAGATATCAGCAAATATTTAATGATATCAGCAAATGCCGAATAAAAAGTAAAACGGCTTGCCATACGGCCGCTCGATCGTCTTGTGCATAACGTCAGCAAACTGTACATCTGACAGTAATTAATCACGCAAGAACGATCTCATCCATTGTTTAATTATCCCTGTAAATAACCACGGAATCTGCCTGTACCCAACTGAAATTATCTCCCTATTTTCTACTGATTGCTACTGTAAATACGCCTGATATAAGCCCTCCTCGAGGAGGAAATAAATGTAATAATTGTCGACCGTCCAATCACACGCACATGTTTTAATCGAGTTCATTTACTTATATTCCGACCTTGAAGAGAACTGAATATCTTATTCGTAAGACCTCATTAAACAGCTAGGCTCGTTATGGTCACATTTCGATGGAAAACAAAGTTATAGATAAGGAAACCCTCAATTCTGAATACAGAGCGTGTTCATATGGGGGCTTGGAGCTTCGGAGCTTCAGTGCTTGGAACTTCGGAACTGGGAAATTAGAACTTCGGAACTGGGAACTAACAAACTTCAGAACATTGAAACTTGTGTTATAGTGTCCCATGATTTCGCGATAGCCGACCAGCAAGGAGTAAGGATTGAATATATAAAATGCAGAAACGATAGTCGTACTGAATCACTGGTTGGCTATTAGGGCAGGAGAAAATGCATACGCACACATACATGTACAGCAATAAATAAATCTAGCTTGCCAATCCCGTGGTCTTCCTACTGAACCGTAACAGGGGCAAAGCTCTTATTACAGAGATATTACGATCAAGATTCAATGAATACATATGACTTCTTTTGATCTTTATATGACGTGCGTACTTGTGTAATCAGATGGTCCTAAAGCCGGTACAGATTGACACAGCGTTGTGACGGTGTATATTTATTTATTTATTTATTTACTGACTTTGACTGTTGTCAGGGTAGGACACACAGGTGCAGTTCGCCTATAAATCGTGATCCGCGGTTAACAAAACAGTACAACAGCGTGAACATACAAGAAAAAACAATTTCACAATTATGGTAAAATAGACACATACATGTAAATACATGAAAACTATATTACTGCAAACGGCAGCGGGGCAATGGCAATTACTAACCCGTGAGCATGGTTTATCGGATAAAAAGTTATTTAAAAAAAAGGTCCTTTCGGTTTAAGACTATTTAAAGAATAGAATGAAGTATATTTATTGCGTCTATACGGGGCATACAATTATTGTCCTAATACATTACAATTAATTATGATTGATATGATAACTAAATAACAAGAAATTCATTATACTGTCCCAATTGCCATGGCGTCGACCCACTTTAATTTGGGTACGGTCTGCCGGAGTTGGCCTCTTCCCCATCTCCTACCGACAACCACCCCCCACCCCACTCCATCTGGGCCAAGGATCCACCCAGGCAAACCATATCGCCAGGGTGAGTGGGAGACAGGGGCCCATTGCAGCCCCTGTCCGACGACAGGCCGCCCGGATAGGGGTGACACAGAAGCCAATGTAGAAACATGCAACTAAATATTGAAATATATATATAAGATTGTTGTTGTAAATGATTATCGTGCGGTATTGATTTGATTTGTCTTGGATAGATCCCTGAGAGTTATCTCCCCTGGATCATATCTGCCAAGACGTTACAAACCCTTGGATTTTCATTACTCACTAACCACACAAATTTTGAGGGGAATTTTTGCTTTTGCTGCGAAAAATTACCTGACGCCTCTCCAACAAAAGACTTCAGAGTAAAACGATTTTCCAAAATTATTATGTGCTGTGCACTTCAAAAGAATATGAACCTTATCTTTAATGTCACGAGAAAAGAAATCACAAGTCGTTTGAGCAATATCAGTGCCGTTGTATCTGCCTCTTTCAATCTTCGAATTGTGAGCACTAATCCGGAAACGAGTTGGCTGTTTAAGTTTATTGTTGCAGATAGGTGTGAGTTACCAAGTGTGATTTGAACAACAGCTTTACTGAGAATTGTGTATGAAACTGCATGGAATCTTCCAAAATATGCATCGGGAATTCGATTTTTTAAACATGATGCCAATGAAGTTTTGTAGGACGCAGCCATACGTTTATAAACAATGTTACTCATCAAGTTTTGTAGTAACCCATACGTTTACATACAATGTTACCCATTAAGTTTTGTAGTACGCAGCCATACGTTTATAAACAATGTTACTCATCAAGTTTTGTAGTAACCCATACGTTTACATACAATGTTACCCATTAAGTTTTGTAGTACGCAGCCATACGTTTATAAACAATGTTGCTGATCAAGTTTTGTAGTAACCCATACGTTTACATACAATGTTACCCATTAAGGTTTGTAGTACGCAGCCATACGTTTATAAACAATGTTACTGATCAAGTTTTGTAGTAACCCATACGTTTACATACAATGTTACCCATTAAGTTTTGTAGTACGCAGCCATACGTTTATAAACAATGTTACTCATCAAGTTTTGTAGTAACCTATACGTTTACATACAATGTTACCCATTAAGTTTTGTAGTACGCAGCCATACGTTTATAAACAATGTTACTCATCAAGTTTTGTAGTAACCCATACGTTTACATACAATGTTACCCATTAAGTTTTGTAGTACGCAGCCATACGTTTATAAACAATGTTACTCATCAAGTTTTGTAGTAACCCATACGTTTACATACAATGTTACCCATTAAATTTTGTAGTACGCAGCCATACGTTTATAAACAATGTTACTCATCAAGTTTTGTAGTAACCCATACGTTTACATACAATGTTACCCATTAAGTTTTGTAGTACGCAGCCATACGTTTATAAACAATGTTACTCATCAAGTTTTGTAGTAACCCATACGTTTACATACAATGTTACCCATTAAGTTTTGTAGTACGCAGCCATACGTTTATAAACAATGTTACTCATCAAGGTTTGTAGTAACCCATACGTTTACATACAATGTTACCCATTAAGTTTTGTAGTACGCAACCATACGTTTATATACAATGTTACTCATCAAGTTTTGTAGTAACCCATACGTTTACATACAATGTTACCCATTAAGTTTTGTAGTACGCAGCCATACGTTTATAAACAATGTTACTCATCAAGTTTTGTAGTAAACCATACGTTTACATACAATGTTACCCATTAAGTTTTGTAGTACGCAGCCATACATTTATATACAATGTTACTCAGTCTACGAGCTGGGAAGGATACAATTGAGGGTAGGATAGGTTGAAAACATTCAAGAGTGCTTCACCACACCACACCCGGAATCTATGTTCAGGCGATGTAGGCCCCAGCAAGAAGACTAGTGGCATTCAGAGAGGCTAACCTAGCCCAGTATTTCATGATCACTGTAAAAATGCACAGCTCACATCTAACGGCGAGACTGTGGCTTATGTCACTGTTTCAGGTGCAGATTTTCTGCTGTGGATTGCCTCATTGGATAGCTTTACAAAATAACCTACACCCTTTTGCAAAACCCTCTTTCCACTGGCGCATCCCCAAACTCTCGTTCTATATTAAAGGACAGGATTAATAGTGTGGTAGAAAATGTGCAAACCGGTTGCAATATTAGGCATACAGCACCCAAAAGACTTGGTTTCAATCGAAAGAAAGATTTCAATCCCTTATTATAATGTGTTGTTTGCATTGGCTTCAGAGAATGAGCCCGATCGGTGGAAAACTGTCCCCAGGTAAATGAAAGAGAGGACCTGCTCCAAATTAGTTCCACCATTATACAAACTGCATGGAATAGTTGTCCCAGTAGTAGAGATCCCAGTAGTAGAGAACACGAGGACCTTAGTTTTATTAAAGTTTACCTTCAAGTTCCACAGTTCGCAGTAATTGTTCAGTTGATTGACACAATTCTGTAAGCCATCACCATACTCGGACAATAGTACCAACTCATTCGCATATAGGAGAGAGCTGAGTTCACGGGACTAATTTGTTGTAGCCGGCATACAGGTATCATAAAAGATTTATGGTAGGTTAAGTAGGGAAATCTTAAATAGGTTGAGACTTAGATTATCCCCTTGGCGTACTCCAATATCATACCTGAAGACGGTCGGCAGCGAGGTTCCTATCTTAAGTTTAGATGAACATCACCATACATGTCGTCTATAATGGAGTTGAGAGCAGCCCCTGTTATCAAATGCCCTCGAGAGATCTATGAATCAGGCATATAGTGGTTTCTTCGGCTGTTTTGTGTATTTATTCGTCAGGGTTTATCACGACTGACTGAAACCAATCTGCTCTCTTGGAATAATATTATTATCCAAAAGGAAAGTCTTAAGTCTGATGTTGAATACACTGTTGAAGAGCTTGTAATGGTTATCCACGAAAATTATTAGGCTTCTTGATACTGCCAGCCTTGTGTAAACGGGTTATATATATATCTCTGACCAGGATTTAGTGTATAATGAGCAGGTAAGAAAAAGGTTAAACAATTTGGTTAAGCTAGATAGGAGAAAAAAATGTTCAGACTTTATCATTTCATCTGAAATGTTGTCTACGTAACTTTTTTTATGATTTGAGATATTAATTGATTTTTGAATTTCTGCATTCGAGATATGGAAGTCAAGGGGAGATAATGATGGTGGATAATGTGAGGGAGGGTCATCGCCAATGTCAGCCAGCCCTGGACCGTTCTCTTTGCTAGGTTTGGAAAAGCGTTGGGACCACTCTTCATTAGAACTGCTGCTGGATTTATTCTTATTTTCAGTGGATTTGCCGGTCATTTGAATGAGTAGCTTCTAATAGGCAGAAGGATTGTTCTCCTGTACATCGCTAAGCTCCTCCATGAGATCCTCATGAAATTCTCACCGTTTCATTTTTTTCGTATTTTCGATAAATTTTAAGATGGCTAAAGAACGATGAACGAATACACGGATCCCTGAGATATTTACACATTTAGTTATGCGATGTTATCTAATTCCCTTTGAAGTTTTGTAGAGTGGTTTATCAAACCATCCTGGTTTTTCTGTTTGGGTGAGCGACTAGTTGTAACTGTTGGTTTTTCACGCAAGGACCTGAAGGCTGCAGAGTGTAGAATAGTATTGAAATCATGTACAGCGGTATATATGGTCTCCTGTGTGAAAACAGAATCCTCAAAATTAGGCAAATGTCATTTCAAATCGACGGAGGCTGGCTCAGCCTGAAATGACTGCGATGACTGTTCATCCCAGATAAATTAACTGGCCATGGGCGCGAGCTGGGAAGAGCTTCTGCAGAAGTGATTAAAATAGTTAGATCTCAAGCGGACAGAAATTTAACAATAGTCTGACAGGTGACCTATTAGAGGTTAAACTTAACGTATAACGTATATTAGAACTAGCGTATCTAATCCCGATTAAGCAGGTATTAGAAGCCGAGTGGATAGTTCATAGTCTCCACATGAACAGCTGCAACAAAAGTGCCGCTGAGATACTAAGGCTACGTCCGAGAATCCACCGTATTCTCGGGTCTGAATGTTAAGTGTCGAGGGATGCTTTTCTGTAGAGTCATATGGTTGCTTTTTACTCGCCAGACGTCCATTTTCCCCATCTCTTGCATATCGCTCCAATTTAGTCGTTGGATGATATGGCATAGTCAGCAGCACTACTACCATGATATTGTTGACAGGTGAAGTTTCATACAGTCACCTATTAACCTCCCGTTTAGGAGCCTTAACTGGCTACCCATACAGCGGCTTAAAAGTCGTTGCCCTCGAGGGCATTAAATACTATCTTGATTACATCGGTTATACGGCACGTTATCATGAATATACTCCTCATACGTATCCACAGAACAATGATCAGTATCACTGATGACAAAATCCGGACATATAGCAGTCTTAGCATCAAATTATCCGTCCGTGAAAACATGACCTTGCAATAAATATTTCGCAATAAGGGGTTCAAGGGTGGCAAAGTAATCTGTTTGTGTTCTCTTACTAGAACTAGATTTAAATGACGGAAAGTGTACAGAACACACAAAAACTTCTTTGAAATACGAGAAAAGTGCTTGTAAAGCCTGAACCAAACAAATTAATCAGTTTCCTCAAGCATGCATACACCACGAATCAGCTGGTCGCTAATATATATAGCTAAACCACCAGAATAGTTTTTAGCACGTTTCGCCTGCGATCTACGAAAGTTGAAATGTTCGAAACCCTTAGCACTGAAATTGAGATCTGGAACACGGTGTGTTTCAGAGATAGAAAAATATCAGAAATTTGAACAGCAGATACAAATAGAGTGCCGTTTAGTTTGTTTATGTCATTGGCACATTTGAACACACGAGTTCCTGCGGAGCATTCCCCTTCTCAATTAGATAGTGAATAAAGTTTGTATGAATTCCTGGGTTCAGGATATAAGGTGATGACATCATACCGGTCTCTATAGTCATCATGATGGTCCTCATAATGGTCCTCATGATAGACCTCATGATAGTCCTCACGGTGAGGATAAGGCTGGTACCACTGATACTCGTCAGAATGACTATCCCTGTCATAGTCACGTCTGTAGTCGTGGTGGTGCCTAGGAACGCCTTCTCCACTGGCTATGGTCTTTAAAGATTTGGATTGCTCTCGACAATATGGAGATGATGGTGGCGCCTTATACCTCACGCTGGGTTGGGCCTGGTATCTACTACCTTCAGGGTGAAGGCTCAAGTTTTGGTAGTCTCGTATATCTGATGTTTTGCGTCTGTTCTGTATAATTCGTAAGTTTAGGCTCTGCTGAAGGACTGTCTTAATATTGACAGCTAGAACCCGTGTTACTTGATCAGACGCACGCCATCCGGTTTGGAAAATTTCTTCATCAGTGACTCCCGAATCGATAGATTACTGTTGTCACTAATGCTGACAATGTGGATACTCGAGGTATTGATGTTGCAGACTGATGTTCACTTCGTAAACCCGACGATTTTGCTCTGAGTTATTGCAGCACACTGGCCGAGCGATAGCACAATTTTAGCTTCAGGCCAGTTTTGTTTGATTCAGTCTAGCCGTGACGACATGTGGTTGCAGCATTCGGAACTGGATATGTCTTTCACATCATTGGCGAACACAATCGTAAACATCGTTGGAATTTTCCATTTTTTTTATTGCCTTTGTGTAGGCCACAGTTTTGCTGACGATACAATTACCTAGCCCTAAATGTCACCACAATGGGAGTTCCCGAAAAACAGGAAACGTCTGGGACTGTGCCGGTGAGAACCATTCACATGCTGTGACTTGAGATATGTCTTGGGATAGGACTTAGCATTCTGATGCTGCATATCGTCGACGGACAGGATCTATGTGAAGAGGATCAACGTCTTGTGGAGATTGCAGTTCATCAATCTTTTCAAGTGGGCAGGAAGTATTGGATGCATCACAACCAGAACCAAAGGTAGCTTGTTCATATTCAGTCTCAGAGAGCGCAGTAGAATATGATATTACTGGAGCTACAGATGTGGCTATCTGGGAAGTATGAAGTTTTTCTGAACGAATAGTGTCCAGCCTGTCACTGAGTTTTTGCTTAGCACTCGAGTCATCCAGGTGCGTTTTGAGTGCATTAAAAAAATTTGCCTATATGCTGTTCCGGATGGGATTTGAGACGGTTTCCAGTGACTTTGAAGCTGTTAACCCTATCTGGCCTGGGTTTTGGGGGATCTGTCCAGGCCTGGGGAGGAAGGGGCGAAATGGACCCCTCCCGCTAAATATTTTTCTTACCCCTTGAGCTAGAGGGTTGAAACTTACCACACTATACCCTTGGGTAAAGCTCTGCCAGCAAAAAAATGCAAGATGGCCTAGCTGGTTCCGTCACAGTGACGTCATCTTCGAAACGGACATTTTCTGGTCGATTTTTCGGTCAGATTTTTTAATTTATGTGTCTCCTTTGCAAACACTGCATGATAAATCAGTAAACAATAGTCTGATGTGAAATAAAGTAGATTTTGCCCACTTTTCCTCGAAGAAAAGCAGGGCTTTTGAAGAAAAATGACGAAAAATGTACTTTTCTGGTTCTCAACATGACCGCCATTAGTGGGGCTAGGCAAAAAAGCTCAAAATGATAAACTAAAAACTCACAGAAGTTCAGCCTTCATTTTTCGTCGTTCCGGAGATAGGGGATAACGTTTGGTAGGGGGAGGGGGGGCATAATTGCTAACAATTAGATTAGGTTAACAAATTTGGAGGATATTATCTATATCCCCACAATTTACATGAAACGCCAGATCCTGTACCAGGGCGAGAATTTGCTCTCAGTGGTTATGACTTGGGGATACTGTCTTAACTTTCCTATCAGTCTGGATTTGGGTTGTCATTTCTTTCTGGATCTCTGAAGCGGAGGCGGCAAGCACCTTGACAAAATTACCATCGGGCCTGGAACACGATGATGCCTTCACAACATGGACTGAGACCGAGGGAAAAGCATTTTATCAAGTTTCTCTTGTAAGATCAGGTGGCTTGTACTCATACGATTCAACTTTGCATCCAGCACATCCAGCCTGGTATGGATTGTGACCGCTGTACCAGTAGAACTAAGATTATCAGTTCCAGTCAGTTTAGTCTTGTGTGTTTCATTCCACCTGGTTAAACCCTCAGGTATGGTACTACAGGAGGAGCAGGTGGATTTACAGTTCGAGCTTGTGAGCTTGGCTAGTTGACAGAGTGGAACGTTAGTACACTGAAAGTGAATCCAGGCTGTGCAAAAATTTATTTGATCCTATTACTGTTGTCATTTTGTCCACAGAAACAAGAGTATTGATCATTAGACTGATCCGAATGTTCATCAAAAACTTTGACAAACGGTACCGGTTGAATTTGGTTAATTCTTCATCATCTACTGGTACCAGCTCTGGCTGTGTCACGTCAGTTATGCTCCCTTGCAAGCAAGCATCAGAACATACATGTCCATAAACTGTAGGTGAGCTGTTTTACCCTCCTGCCTTGAGGATCTGTATGGTGGAACAGACATGACCACGATCCGTGAGATAGAAAAACTGCCGCGTTGATATTCCCAAAGCGTTTGTATACTGGGCATTGGTATGCCTAGTGATTGCTGCCTCACATTTGAGAAAGTCTTTATGAATACCAGTCCTTTTGCCACATAACCACGACATAGAAGTCCATTTTCTTACTCCGTGTCAACAGTTTGTGGTTGCTGTTGTTGTTGTTGTTGAGATTCAAACCATGGGCCACCATTTTTCGGATTCGAGCATCACACGTCCGTGATGTCTCACTAAAGCTCAGTTCCAAACTAACCTCTGCATATTGGAGAATGTCATGTAAATTCTGAAATTAAAGTTTTCAATAACGAGTCAATCGGTTCTTCGGGTGAATCCATAAAAAAAACTATTTTTTTTACACAGCAAAGCTGAGCAAGTAACACATCTTCAAAAAACCGAAACCGGAGATCAAAGGATGAATGAGACAATGGATTAATTGCTACGAATTTCCAGATGTCATAAATTGGATTAAAATAAGAAAGTCCAATGGTCTCAGTCCTAAAAAAGGCATTTTTATCAAACAGTCATTATCATTTGAGAATGATATAAAACCATTTGCATTAAGATCGTAACCTCCCCAAACAACATTTGCTGCAGAATAAAATAGCTTTCACTTCACATCTGTAAGATAGGGGTAAAATATTCAAAAGTTTTAATGTTTCCCTGTAAGACATGCGTTGAGATTGACTATATCATAAAATAAATTTAGTAGCTCCTTCGTTGATCCACTTCAAATTGCAACAGTGAATTTCGGCGTGGAACAATCCAAGCGAAGGCGTTCTCTAAAAAGCTGCGAAATTAAGACAAGTATAAAATAACAAGTGTCTGGTCCGTCATTCATAATTCAGCCGTCGTCCCTTAACGAATATCCGCGTCCATAATCCAAAGACCTTTTCCATATTCGATATAACAGTATTAGCACCAAATTCAAAAAGGCATTCATAGTATACATAAACATAGGCTAGTTTCCTGCCAGAGAAAAGCGGTCAACAGTTTTCAATGATGCCCGCAAGACATCATGATGTTCTAGAAATATCAAATCCGTATCGCTGATCAGTATTCTTAATCCATAATATTCGCTGTAAAGTCATCTAGAGAATGTTGTATCTCAGTCACACTTTGATTGTGGCTGTTCATATGAGCAGCATGAGGATCTTGAAGTACATGGATTCATACGGCCCCTAGCCTCGGGTTAAGCGGAATTAGACACAAGTTACGAAACGTAACGCCATAGACTTTTGTTTTGACAGATGTACATGAACCACAAGTTCTTCTAACTAGATCAAGCATACGGTTTGGCCTTTGCTAGCTACTGTAACATTTGAGTGTTCTGTCCAAGAGAGAGCGGGGGTTACAATTACGTCAAGATCATTCATAGCATCCACTTGTTCTAGCTGACTATCACTCATTGTAGAAACACAATTATTTTACGTTTACTGTTCACTCTAAGTAATTTGCTTTTATTAACATTAAACTTCATATCCCAGGCACGGCTCCATTTTTCTAAGTTACATAAATCGTTTTGGAGCTCAATAAAGTCGTATGGGCTATTGGCACGTATAACACACTTAGTCACACCGGCAAATATAGAAATAACAGGGGTTTTTTCGCTAACACAATTTGGCAATTCAATAACGTACATCACGAATAGAAGAGGTCCCATAATTGATCATTGTGCAACACCAGATATAACGTCATACCATTTAGAAGAAGAGCCGTCGATGGCAACACGCTGTTTACTGTTACACAAATAATCAGAATACCATTTCAAAAGATGACCGTGAATGCCGAACATTTGTAATTTATGAAAAAAGAAGGTCGTTTGTCACTGAATCAATTTGGAGCGATATGCAAGAGCTATCCTCCCGGGAGAAATCTAAAGAAAGATATTTAGATAGGTTGTTGCTGTCCAAAGCTGTGCCAATTGTGTTCAGTAATTGAGACAATTGCGTAGTATTAATCAACCTTTTACAAACCCATGTTGTAGTTATTAAGTCATTATAAATTGGTTTGTAAGAAGTTGTTTAACCACTACGCAACTGACTCAATTACTGCACACAACTGGCACAGCTTTGTCCCCTTTTGTCCCGAAAGTATGTCCCCTGTAAACTCAATATGATCTCAGTATAAATTAAACTCTGATTAACACAGATAATCTCCACCAATACACCAGTCAATACTCAACCCAAAATAATACCCCAATCATACTATAGGACCAACAAAATAGAGGCAGTGTGAATTGGCAGTTCTGGGCCATTTAGCGCTGGTTCGCAGGGTATGGCTGCCCCACTGTACCAGTGAGTCAGGGG
>JAVTVY010047521.1:0-23266 GCA_036873755.1 Hanleya hanleyi | reverse complement strand
GAGACTTGAACCATGTCGTGATCACGAAGAGAGCGATGAGCAGAAGCGAGACACAGGTCGCAGCAAATCCAATTGTGACCATAATCTGTACGACCCTGAACCATTCTGTGATAGAATTGAAACATATCAAATAAACATCGTTCGACTCCTGTACATAGAGGAGATTGACAATCTCCGCGTCAGTTGAGAGTTCATTCATACGTACATATAGATTAACCATATTATGTGGAAGATCTAAGGTTTAATATTGAGCATCCGAGAGATTCAGTGGAAATTTCGCATTGTATATAGGCCTGAATTTGAACTTTACTTAGAATATAGCAGTAAATAAGTTTTTAAAAATGATTACCAGTACATATATTAAGAGAATAAAGATTTAGTGGTATTATACCTGGACGTTCCTCATTGCCGAACTCTTCATGTCCCCAAATTGACGTACATGCTCTCCACAGACCCCAGCTGATCGAGTAAGGATACTCCGATTTAGGTATAACCTGATAATGCGATTTAAGTATAACCTTTGCTACCCAAGCATTGGATCCAAAGGCGGCTGTGTTGAAGCTGAATGAAATAACCAGTAGCACGAACAGTACTGTCGAATTGGCGGTAGTTTCCCTACAGTTTTCAGGTATACCCATTTTAACTTGCACGGATGAGAAACAAAGAACACTCCACTGCCAACGACACCGAACGCAAGATAAATCTTCCTGGACTTAACCAACAACCAGACGGAACAAACGCCCAAATGACGCAGCACAAAAAAACGAACGAGAAATATGTTCTCATTTATAGATCATACACTGGTAAAGCTTGGATTATGCAAATGAGTTCCTATCCTGTTCACCATCGCCATTAGCACCCGTCTCCCGATGGATAGGCTGACATTCATTTTGGCAGAACTTGTTATGCTACATAAGGGAAATCATTAGCTAGTCGATTCCGTCAGATAGTAGACCGCAAGAATATTACGCGCGTATGATAATGTGTCAGTAATAATATAACTATTATATTATTATTATTTTATTGTCGAATCATTCCTTCGTTCATTCTCCGACACATAGCCTCATTTTAGGCTCCGTGATTCTCATAGTACTCCAAACACGATAGACGAGTTGTCGCTCGTGGCGGAGACTGTATTGGGTTCACTGTTATTAACCTAAAAGGAAAATAAATTTGACCATAGATCTGCTTCCTATTTCACCAGTTTCGTGGAAATGCAAAAGGAATTCCATGTATATGGAAGCCGAAAAAAATCCTTAAATCTGTACGTAATATCCCTAACTTTAGCACCAACGGAACAGCAAGAAACAGCTGAAAAAAATTCATGAAGGAATTTCATTAGTATGTTTTTAAAAATTCCTTAATCGAATTTAAGGAATATTCTGCCGGTGCTAAAAAGATGAAATATTCCATAACAGTCTTAATGATTTTTCTCCTTGTACTATTAATCAGATGAAGCAAATAGTTCCTTTTGGTTGATAGCAAAGATCTTAGTTTTCAATCCAAAATTTGGAAGTTTACGTAGGGCCTACTAATATCAGTCTCTAAAAAACTGTCGAAAGACAATTGTACAAAAAGTAGATAAATGTTTGATCAAAATGTGATTCCTGATCATTTTAATAATTTTTGATGCATTTATCCGTATGATTTTCTCTTGTAAGGAAAATATGACACCCCAAACCAAAATTATTTTCTCATACTTATAAAGGAAACAGGAAAGAATTGTTACGGTTTGAAGAGTCATAGGTTAGATAAAAGAGAAACCCACCTCTATTAAAAGTAGAAAAAACCGAAAGTCAAATGAAGAGGGCGAAGGTCAAATGACGTGGACGAGGGTCAAATGAGATGGGCGAAGTAGTGCATTGTATTGTATTTATTTCAGAATTTCACAGGTCAAAGGCCCACTTGTCTGATAAGAAGTGACAACATAAATAACAAGACATAGTATATATACAAAGAATGATAAATTAAAATTTTAACAAAAACCTATTTTGAAGAAAGTAACTGTTGACTTAAAATGACTTAAGAAGACTTGATGTTGAGGGTAACAGGGTGAATTCGATATGTCAGGTAGGATTCAAGCCACTTAATTACGATGTTACGTTTGAATCCGTAATATTGTAAGGATTAGACCAATCAGAATCAAGTATGCGACAGCCATATTTGATGACGTAGGTATTATTCATAAAGAATCGTCGACCATGTTTGATCACGTACAAGTTTAACCTATAGAGAGGAGGACAAACATGAAGCAAAACTATTCCATTCCAATAGCCATACCAACGCAGATGTATAATACAGGATTATGTTAGTACATAGATATTATTGAGATGATAAGTATCAGGATAGATAAATCAATTTTGAATTTGAAGACAACAACGTCCGTGTAACACTTTGACAATTCACTTTTCCATCTAGCAAAATTCGTCCTTCTCGCAAAATTGAAAGTAAAGTCAATCGTTTTAATAATATCCACAATCCACGTCTACAAATCCACAATTCACGTCTACAAATCCACATCCACGTCTACAAATCCACAATCAACAATCCACGTCTACAAATCTACATCCACGTCTACAGATCCACAATCCATGTTTACAAATGCACAATCCACGTCTACAAATGCACAATCTACGTCTGCAAATCCACAATCCACATCTACAAATTCACAATCCACGTCTACAAATCCACAATCCACGTATGTAAATGCACAATCCACGTCTGCTAATTCACAGTCCACATCTACAAATTCACAATCCACGTCTACGAATCCACAATCCACGTCTACAAATCCACAATCCACGTCTACGAATCCACAATCCATATCTACAAATCCACAATCCACGTCTGCAAATCCACAATCCACATCTACAAATTTACAATCCACGTCTACGAATTCCAATCCACGTCTACAAATCCACGTCTACAAATTCACAATCTACGTCTACAAATCCACAGTGCACGTCTACAAATTCCCAATCCACGTCTACAAATCCACAATCCACGTCTACAAATTCACTATCCACTTTTGTAAATCCACAATCCACGTTTACAAATCCACAATCCACTTCTGCAAATTCACAATCCACGTCTGCAAATCCACGTCTACAAATTCACAATCCACGTCTACAAATCTACAATCCACGTCTACAAATCCACAATCCACGTCTACAAATCCACATCCACATAATGTATTTTTCTCAAACCGGCCAATTGAAAAGTACGGCGGCTTAAAGTGTCCGGTTCCTGTCATCTAAACCAGCTAGAACAGTTTTTGCCACATTAGGAAAACGTATCCTTTCTTTGTTGCAATAGAAAAAGATATGAGAATGAACACTCACCCGCTGGAAATTCCGAGCCTCTGTGTCATCAGTGATAATGAAGCATGGTGTGCGGTGTAAATTACATGGGGCTATACACATTCATGTGAACCTTTCCACGCAAAAGTTTGGGTAATATGTACAGAATGATGGTGTGTATCAAGAGTACAGGTAGTTTACCCAAACTGTACACGTGAATGTATATACTGTATACCCACAAAAAATTATGCGGAGAATCGGAAATTTAGACAAAAATGTCGTATCTGGACAATAAGAGAGATATGTAAGAGGTGAGATCTGACGACTTTAGAGCAGCTATACGACTCCACGGGTAAACCTCTCTCAGCACCCCATATTCAACTATTCATGTACAAAGTATGAAGTAACTACCCGGTCCCTAGCTCCGGGTTACGGAAATTAGATACGCTAGCTCGGGAGTTGTGATGATAGCTAATAAGATAATTAATCTGGTATTAATAGATAAACATCAAGGGCGTCTGATGGACTACACGCTTCAACATGGGGTGAACGTGGTAAATGCAAGAATACCCAGGAAAACTAAGATGTAATGCCGGTCACGAGAATGAAGTAAGCGAGCGCGCGAGTCTATAATCTTGAGCACAAATAAATTTATATGCTGTCGGTGCTCTGAGCTGAGATAGAGTCTATCTCTTTGTGATACAGGCACAGCACATTGAAGACTACAAACCCGGTAGACCAGACCTGAAACAGCATATGGATGTTGATAGCAAGAGTGGAACATCGCTCTGAGTGACAACCCCCCAGAAAGAGAACTTCTGGAAACGTCTGAATACTCACCATTGAACAAGACAAGACGCGTTACCCCTGAGAAGTCACTGAAATGACAGCTGTTATATAAGGAATATGATCGCTTGAATTTCACGCAATGTAGGACGTAGCCTGTCATCCCGTGTCCCGTTTTTTCTGTGTTGAACATAACAGTTCTCGAAAAAACTAAATAAATATTTTGCCTATGGTTCTTTCAGGGTTTTTTTGGACGGCTTTGTGCGTACGAAGGGATACAAAACAAAGGAATCAGCCGCTGGATTACAAGTACAATGAACACATATTTACCAGTGCCAAAATACTGACCAAAACCAGACCGACCACCTTGTACATAGCCGATTCTTCTTTTGTTCTATTTATATCTTCTTCTGCTCTCTCCTCCTTAATTATTTTTCTAAAATATATCACTTGTAAAGATCCAGAATGAACTGACAAAATGTACCGGAAAATTTAAATACAACATTTAGTTGATGGGCCGCGAAATCAGTACGGAAGCGGTCCTTAAACTACAATTTCAATCGGAGATGACGGACATACCTGTTACCATTCGCAGAGTCTATAGATCTGTTCAGGATTCAGCAGATCAGTTAGCGGCTAATGCAGTCTCCGAATTCATCGGTCGTTCGCAAAGGGGCCAGCATCAGACCCATGCTTCCATTCATAGTGCAGTGGTACCGACAATGGCTAAACAAGTAGGGAAACAGTTCGGTAAAGTAAACAGTCTAGAACATCTTCGCAGAATATACATTGTCACTCAAATGTCATTTTTGTAATTAAACTGTAACATGGTTTGGACGACCAGAGAACGGAACCCAAATGCGCTTAGTCTCTTAATGGTAACTTGCAAGCTGTCAGATCACAGTTTCTGCCAGCACCAGTCCTTGCCAACCAGAAATTGACTTCGACCTGTCACCTAGTGTTCATATCTAATACTTGAATTTCCATGCATAATTAACTTTTAGTAGTTATCTGCGGGTACTAAATGGGACTACTTTGGTGCTTCGGAAAGAATTCCTATGGACTTCCATAGAGTATTAATAAAGTCCTCTGGAAGTCCCATTGAATTCCCGTGAATGCTAAGTTGAAACCCTGATATAAAGGGACCTCTTCAATGGAACTTCAGTCGTGCTTCAAAGTGACTTCTTCGTGCTTTACAGCTCTGTTTGCTAAGGGTACTTCAGAGGGACTTCCAGTGGAGGTGAATTCGATTTGGAGCATCTTCAACATCTTAGACGGAACTTCTTGTTTGTATGCATTATGCTAATAGGATTTCAATGGCACTTCTGGGTGAAAGCGCCAATGAGGCGGGGAGAGGGTGAAGGGGCATTAACAGCACTTCATTGGAAATTCATGCAGGGATTTTTGGGGACTCTCACTGAAAAAGTGTCTCATTGTTCATTTTCTTTTTCTTTGGCAAAGGTCATACACTTCTGTGGACGCGCTCCCTCACTGCAGTGCATTGTGGGCCATTGACAATTAGCGTATACATGGGGACGCGACTGTGACTTCATCCAGTCAAAGCCTTTTGCGACCCTATTCTTTAACCTTAATTAGCCTAATATAGTAAGGTCTGAATATATAGAATTACAATTAGGAAGTTGTTTACCAATTTTCAGTGAGGAACCACTTGGAGTCAAAACAAACTGTATAGTATGATGGCCGAGAGGGGCCATCGCGTCTTTCATTTCTAATTTAACGCGATGGAGCGATGGAGCTATGCGATGCGCGATGGAGCTATGCGATGGAGCGATGGAGCTATGCGATGAAGCGATGGAGCTATGCGATGAAAAGTCGATGAAAAGTCGCGCTATGAGGCTATGGGATGGAGCTATGCGATGCGCGATGGAGCTATGCGATGAAGCGATGGAGCTATGCGATGAAAAGTCGATGAAAAGTCGCGCTATGCGATGCGCGATGAGGCTATGCGATGGAGCTATGCGATGCGCGATGGAGCTATGCGATGGAGCGATGGAGCTATGCGATGAAAAGGCGATGGAGCGATGGAGCGATGGAGCGATGGAGCTATGCGATGAAAAGGCGATGGAGCGATGGAGCTATGCGATGAAAAGGCGATGGAGCGATGGAGCGATGGAGCTATGCGATGGAAAATCAGAAATGAAAGACGCGATGAAAATGCGATGAAAAGGCGATGGAGCGATGGAGCGATGGAGCTATGCGATGAAAAGGCGATGGAACGATGGAGCTACGCGATGGAGCTATGCGATGGAGCGATGGAGCTATGCGATGGAGCTATGCGATGGAGCGATGGAGCTATGCGATGGGGCTATGCGATGGAGCTATGCGATGAAAAGTCATTGCGCAAACACCATCGCCAAAGTGAACAGAGAAATTAACAATTATTTTAAACATGAAAATTTCAATATGTGATCACGGTAGATAAGAACATTGCATTAGATTTCGGTTGGAGGTGTTCAAATGTATGCAGAAGATATTAAAACAACCAAACTTCAATTTCAAACGTTCACCGATCCGGTTTTACGTCACTTTTGAATACGAGCATTTATGGTATAAAACTACACGCTTAAAACTAAAGTATTGAAACTTACTCGTAAAGAGTTGAAATAACCCTTCAAGTGTGTCCACAGGGATAACACTTAAACGAGCAGTCCCTGTGGACACACTTAAAGAGTCATTTCAACACTTTACGAGTAAGTTTCAACACTCTAGTTTTAAGCGTGTAAGCTATTTACTACGCATGAAACACAGCTTTCTATGTTGATATGGAGAAATATTTTTTTCGCTTCAAAGACGGACAGCAAGAGGGTTTTTTCGCATGTAAACATGACATCTTCTTTCACCAGTGTGACACCGGAATAGGCTGGTAATTTTTTCTGCAGTGTAATGTGCTTATCTCGTGAATTTGCTGGCGACCAGTTCCGTTCCATTGCTTCGACAATTCCAAATTCACTGAGTTAGTAAACATACATGGGAGCTTTATAACGTACTTCTCGATTTTAGGCTTGAGTATGCTCATCAGCCGTGTAAACAAAATTATGTGATCTGCACGCCGCCATCAACGCTAGCCAATCAAGTCGACGTTTGCCATCCTTTGTATTTTTTAATCACAGGTCAAAAAGTTCCAAGATGTTTTCCCCTTTTCCTTGCAACGAACAGAATGAACTATATGTTTGCATTGAATAGTATATGACAAATGGGCAATTTTCAGGGTTTTGCATACCAGGTGTTCACGTAACACATTGACAGAATATCTTTAGAAAAAAACAACGTTAAAAGTGTGTAGGTGGGCAGGTATCTCACCGAAGGCATGTCGGCTATATCACAAGTTCATCGACTTCCCTCAGGGAAGATGGTGGACAGTATTTGTGAAAAGGAGAAGGCTGTACCGTAAACTTCTGCGGGGCTTAAGAACTATACGGATTTTATTCTCGGGGCATTATTTAGAATAACAGTATTGTGTACGTTAAAATGTGTCAAGGTCGTAAGCTTATACGTAAAAGTCGCCTATACTCCGCTCGTGCGGCTCTCGCACCAGAGATGTTCATGTAATTTTTCCGAACAAAATTTATTCCATCCTCCCATAACCGCTCCCCATTAAACAACCTCGTTCTACCCATCTTCACACAACAGGCTGATTATAACGTTTTGTCGCCTTGATATAATATGGCAGAATTATTGTTCCAAAACTGTAAGTTAAGCTATCCACCTGTACTGATCAACACTCGCTCAATGACATTTCTCTCATTCTCGCCTTTGCTTTATAGATTATGTATATAAAACTATATATTTTTAGAAAGCCTGTTTTCTAAGAATTCTAGACATGTTCATACGTTTAAACTTTGAATATAATTAAGTCTATCATTCATATTTGAACTTTGCTCTTCGTAAATTCTACCGATCATTTTCAAATGTCAATTTCAAGAAAAGTATCAAATATAACTGCGTGAAAATCGACAGCTCCATCTAGAAACGCGTCTCTCAGTTTTCTCGTTTTTTCTTAGTTTTCTCACTAGAGCCCCAAAACCGAAGAAATATCGTTAAACTTACCGAACACTGCTAAAGCCGGAATATCTCGCTAAAGATTTGATAATTAAAAAAAAAATGAAAGACGCGTTTCTAGGCCTCTATGCCATCCCAATTATGTCCAAATCTCGCCATTCTATGATGTACGGTTTTCGAGAAATTTCGGTTTTTACCAGCGAAACCGGTCCAATTTAATATGCGATAAATCGAAAAAAGAGCCCAGCAGGTGATTATTCTACTGTGTTAGCCAAATATTCCCCGATAAAATCCTTCACTGACATGGATTACTCTTGTCACGCTCAAAGATATTGTATTGTTTGCTTCTTACTTTGCGCAATGACTTTTCATCGCATAGCTCCATCGCATAGCTCCATCGCATAGCCCCATCGCATAGCTCCATCGCTCCATCGCTCCATCGCATAACTCCATCGCATAGCTCCATAGCTCCATCGCTCCATCGCATAGCTCCATCGCATAGCCTCATCGCGCATCGCATAGCGCGACTTTTCATCGACTTTTCATCGCATAGCTCCATCGCTTCATCGCATAGCTCCATCGCGCATCGCATAGCTCCATCGCATAGCCTCATCGCGTATCGCATAGCGCGACTTTTCATCGACTTTTCATCGCATAGCTCCATCGCTCCATCGCATAGCTCCATCGCGCATCGCATAGCTCCATCGCTCCATCGCGTTAAATTAGAAATGAAAGACGCGATGGCCCCTCTCGGCCATCATAGTATAGTATCCATTTTGTTTTAGCTTCAGAAGTGGAATGATATAAATACAACCTGGTGAACATCTCTTTTGTATTCAGAGTACTTGAACTATCTTAGAGACGTTCTTCGTCAACTTTTGAGGAATTTTTTTTTCCGTATATTCCGTAGTTTTTTGTAATTTTTGGCAATCGAAATATGGTGACCATTTTGTTTTCCGGATTTACGGGTAAACCAATGAAATTCTAGCTTGGTAAACAACTTTTCTGTACTCAGCACCGTCATATTAAGTTTAAAATGTTGTTTGCCAACTTATCAAGAAATACCTGGAATGGGAATAGTTTTTATCTCAAATACGGACCAGTCAGAATAAGACATTGCCAAACATCACAATGAACCACGTGATTATAGATGAATTACATTTGCTGTTGTGTGTTACAGATTTTCTTCTGAGAAATTTGATACACGACATTCCTGAACTTGTCGAGGGAAGAACGTCAAAGGTTTTAGTCGAGGGAAGAATTTCAAAGGTTTTAGAACAACTTGTCCAAAGAATTCAAAACTGAGGCGTAACGTTTTATGTATGGTATCAAAAAAAATGCAGGTGATGAATTAGAATGAACTAGATTTGTCATGATCTGCAAAGAAGAGGCTAATAAAGTACTTGCCTTCTCAGAAATGCACTGTATGTATAGATAAATTTATTGCTTGACAAATGTTTCGACGTCTACGGCTTGTAAAATACCATATGATTATAGTTATCCCCCCCTTGTATGATGATGGCTCATCAATGTTGAATAAAAATATATTGATCAATTGTACTTTGCTTTTGTATTATTTGATATCATGTGTAATTTTTACTTAAGGCGCTAAACTTCCTGTTGTCGGTGTGTATTTTTTTTTGGAGGAGGCTAAATTGTCATGGCCGTAAATGGACAATTTTGGCTGACTGAGTCTATCAATACAAATCGCCAGCGAGGAGTCCGCGCTCATAGAGGAAGGCTAATCCGCCCAGCATGCCATAAGAGAGCGGACACGGGTTTGTTTGAAAACTATTTTGAGTAAAATCAGACTTTAGCGCTTTGTGGTACCATCAAGATTGTATCCACGAATTTGATATGTTGATACAACCTCAGAGATAGTACAGGAGATATGTGAATTATATGAAATTACTAATGCTAGAAGCATGTAAATTGGCACAGAGTTGGATCATGAATGTATAAACATTTTTGGATATAGGATCGTCATACAAAATGGCAGAAATTAGCAGCTAAAATTGCGGGACAAATTAGGAGCTAAAACTTTGGTATGCGCATCATTTTCAGAAAATGTGCCTAATCTTTGTTGATGAGGATCATAGGTAGATTCAAAATGGTGGCCATGAAGGATCCTCTAAAATATGCGTTTTTGTTTTTTTATTTCATCCCAGATTTAATAATTTCCTTTCTTGAAAATGAATTAAACTAATGTATATTGCCGACAATAATCACATATTCATCATATTCAACAGTTTGGCTGAGATACAAATCAATAACATTGATCACTTCTGGTTCTTGTGATGTTTTTAGATATATGCATTCAGTATATTTATGTGCGGGGTCATATAGCCTCTTGCTAGTACTCCGACATCGTTTTTGTTGCGTTTAATTGTTGCCTGTATATGTTGAGATTCTGCTGGTGGATGTTTCGTCCCCGAGGCTTTCCCTCGTAACAAATCAGTGATTGTAGTTCTGTGAGTTGTGAACCTGGTGGAGAATGAATCGCTTAGGCGGCGTCAGACATCACAGGTATTTATTTTGAATACGAACTTGCATTGAATAAATACTCCCTCGCTTGGGCCGTTTTTACAATCTGACGGTCGCATAGTTTATCATTTTCCAAAAACCGGTGGTGGGGACCGTGTGGTCATGCCATTCAATATGTCCACATGAACAGTTACAATAAAGGCGTGACTGGAAGACAAATCCTCACAGGAACCACTTTTGGTGCTCGTGATGTGTTTAGATATATGCAGTCAGTATATTTGTCTGCTGGGTCATGCGACTTCTTGTCAGTACTCCGGTATCGTTTTCCACGACCTTTTAAATGTAGAGTTTAATAGCAGATAACAAGCCATCAGACCAAAATGGCCGCTACCACCTTCGTGGTGTTCGTGCTGTTATGCCTGATATATTTGGAAAATATGGTGTGAACGTTTTTGCGATTGGTCATAAAAAACATGTAACTTGACACCGCTAGACCATGGCCTACTTATATTTTGAAATATAACCTAAGGCCATCGCATAGTTGTATTATGTAGGTGATGTCTATTTTAAAATATGGTCGCCAACAGTTTCTATGAGGGATGTTTGCATGTTTAGATAGATAGATAGATAGATACTTGCTGTATTTATAAATCTCGGTTAGTCATCATACAATAGTTTAATAGCGGTTGAATAGACCGATTGAAAAGTGTGATTCTAGCGGACATTGATGAGAAAATCTTAATATTTCTTAGTCGATATAATTTGGAAGCAATTTTCATACAAAATATATCAACCTGAAAACCTGAGTCAGGAAAGATTTTGATTGATGTTAACGCTAAGTAATTTTTCGTCAGTTACTGATTTGATAACATCATCTCCAAGTTTGATGCTTTTCCTTCCATTTTTGCATTCTCTGTTCTGAATGTTGAGGAAGCTAATTTAATTTGCCGGGAAGACCCACTTTGCATCGTATTGGATAATTTAAGACAGAATACGCACAGTAAATCACCGACGTTATCATAATGGCCAGTAGTGCCAAAATACGGTTTGAAAGTGGCCACCAATATTGGTGTACTTACACATGTATAATACGGTTTAAAAGCGGTCACCAATATTGGTGTACATACACATGTATAATACGGTTTGAAAGTGGTCACCAATATTGGTGTATTTACACATGTGTAATACAATTACGTATATTTAATAGGTGAATATAATAAAATTATATTGTCATCACGAGAACATATGAGAGAACTGGGATAAAAGGATCAGCACTGTTCCTGTTAGCATACCACCTATCCCCCCGATCAGTAAAGAATCTGATATCCAGTCCAAACACTCACTCTTGATGTAAAATCTTGCTACAACCTCATCCGGTGTAAAGTATTGTTCTCCACGTTTAATCACTCGATAATGCCTCCAGCTTATTCCAGGACAATTGAGGGGTTATCAGTATCTGGCTCGGGTGACCCATCCATCTGACACGTGTTCTCCAGAACAAAGCATGGTTGACTTCTCTGTCAAATATTTGACCAAACGAACTATGCCTGTAACCAATGTTACGTTGAATAGCGCATTGCTTTACACTGTTTTATTAATGAGATATGATATAAATCCAACTTACAATATTCTGTATTTTCATGGCTGTCATGTTCAATGAAAGCAGGTACGCTTTCCTTTTCCTCCGCCGTTCCCTATAGAAATAATATTCTCCAGTTTTCAGCTCATCGACCATGATATTTTCCAACGATGTCCGATGTCTGCGTCAGGTATAAAATGTCCTGCTTGATGATAATTCGACACTGTAATAAGCATTAATATTCTGAATTGAATTGCACTCATCTGAGTACATATGCAAGATTTTGACCCTTCTGAAGCATGCATATGAATGGTATATCTGGGGTGATGTCGAAGTAGTTATGCTATTTTTCACAAGTGGGTGGCGTTATTTTGCTCTCATACGTTGAAAGAGGACGGATGGTTAAAGGAGTATGTCATCTTTCCTGGTTGCCATTGAAGAGAAGACAAGCTACGACGGAAGTGTGATCCCACGAGGAGGTACGTTCAAAGTTCAGATTTAACTAACTCTTATTAATGTCATTGAAGAATAAAAAGAACATTCAATGATAGTAACAGCAGTCCATTGTGGCGGGCAATAGAGATCTTGCATTTTTGTTACCTCTCTCATGCCAAAATTTAACGCTGATCAATGCCAAGATCTAGATTAAAGAGTATCATGTAATCTATCATTGCTGTTGACCTTCTTTGTAGCTATTGACACTCGTCATAGCAACACTCACTTTTATACATATGAGAACACAGGTGCTGCTCAGTAGCCCATAATGTGAAAGATATATCTTTTCATTATGGACAAGGCAATGCTGCAATACACCACGGCCGCCCAACAAGCGAATTGATGACCAAACCGAGTAAACACACTTGGGAAAAATAGCAAGATAGAGCGCGCAAAGACAGCGTTGCCAAAGCAAAAGCTGTGCGAAATTTGCTTAAATAACTGGAAACTAGTTTATGTGCAGGTGTATGCTACAGATAGTATGTCGATCCCACGACATCCACCCGTATGGGACAGCAGAGCGTGGCAGACTATCCTGATACATGTACCGTATCTGAAGGGGATCGATACCATTGTTATCTGGTTATAATTATGTTGATGGGAGGAGGGATTCCAGATCGAATAGAAAAGGAGAAGGGCGGACACTCAAGTCGACGCGGTCGCCAACCAGGCTTCCAAACTTTAGCACTTCCCTGTCTGGCCTCTTCGGATAAATTGTATTTCTGTGACGAATTGTATTTCTACGCCAAATTCTAACCGATATTTCCAGATTGACCAGAACCCGGATAAGAAGTCTCGCGAAAGTGCCCGAGAACGGTCGAGACAACTGCCATCTGTGTTCGCCAGGTAATTTCCTAACTTCCTGTACCATCCACCTCCTCCCTAATCAACCCAGTTACCAAATTTTTAAACGGTAACGAGTACCTGTGGGTCTCTAATCAGCTGTGAATTGGCTCCTGGCGAACCCAGCTTGGAGTGGTCTCGCCCGTTCTCGGCCACTTTCGCGAGACTTTTTATCCAGGTTACGGTCAATCCAGAAATATTGGTTAGAATTTTTGCGGAGAAAGGCAATTATCCACCCGAACAGGCCAACAAGGGAAAAGCTAAAGTAAGATATTTGCAATTTAAGCATTTTTCGTTCTGTTTCAGATGCATTATATTCGGTTTTTGAGAAAACGGGTTATAAAACCTGAGGTTTTGGAGCCTGGTTGGCAACCGCACCCACTTGAGTGTCATCTCTTCTCTTCTTCTTTTCTTTGCGACATGAGCTCCCCTCCCCCCAACCAATCAACATAATTACTCAATTAGCAACGGTAATGAGTCCCTGTGACAATGATAAGTTTCCCAACAAATAACTTTTCTTACACGATCACCAGCAAGACGCAAACTACTTTCCATGTGGCTTTGCTCTTGTACCGACTCTGGAACTTTTGGAATTTGGAACTTTAATAATCGATTACCAAGTCGATACAGTTTTTTCACTCATGTTTTATATTTGAGTGAAAAAAGAATAGATGTAATCTCCCTCTGCTGCTTAAAAGACAAGACAGCAACAACTTTGCCTCGATATATAACGGCCCTGGTTACATTTTGTCCAAAGACTTCCGCCACGACATAAAGAATTATTTAAATGAAAAAAACAGGACGAACATTTAGAAACACTGTTTGGAGGAACATTGTAAAACCTTAGCTGGTTTTTATATAACGCAGTAGTCCCGATGCCGGTTGGATAGGTCACCATGATGTCAAATAGATCAACACTGCATGCTCCCCGTGCCAGTTCGCAAGCACAGGTATCTCACTACGGGATATCTCCATAGCTGCTCTTGCGCATCCCATACATGAGTATTATGGCCCCAATGCCAGACACTAGATACATCCCCGCCCCTGCGCAGGTCATATAGAATCCCCAGCTGATGTCATCTTTGGTTATAGAGATTGTTGTCCCTCTTGTTCCAGGAAGTGAAAACCCGTCTACCATCTCAGCTCGAAATACAGCAATCCCGACGAGGTTAAACAAAACTGAGGAAAAAAAATCACATAAACCAATAATTAGTTATTAATAATGTTAACCGAATTCGTATGTATTTCCATGATTATAAATAATGAGTATTCATTCATAATTAAAGTATCCTTGACTAAAATTAATTAAATTTTATTAATGGTTACTCATTATGTATTGGCAACTAGCTAGGAGATAGCATGCCTTGATGGTGGGAAAATGCAGCAAAAAATCACATGACTCCACATGCCAGTATTCTCATTACATGCTACCCAAAAAGATATACCCAAAGGTGAGGGATGATCTAAGCGAAATTCGATACAAATATCACAGAACATATGATATATGAGAGCTTTATCAACACTGATGGAAATTGATGAGATGCGACTGTCATTGTAACTGTGTGACTGTTAGATGTATGAAACGGCTCACAGAAAAATGGGTTAAATATCCGACTGGGCGTTTATAGACCATTTTTATTGACATACAGGTCAAGATGCATATGTACGGAGGATGAACCTCGGGCCCAAGGGCCACAGTAGTAGGGAGACAACACGAAGGGTATTATTTTCCAGGGAGGTAACTCTTGTTTGTGGAGGACACGTGGAGGAGAGACAGGGGGCGCCACCAGTACCGTATGACGTCACTTCCGGTCTGGGTGAATCGGACGTGTGTATTCCTCCGCGGTAATGTGGTCTGGCGGTGATGCGGTCGCGGAAAAAAGCTTCCGCGGAGAAAAAGTAGTCCCCAAACTTCAAATACGCTGCATGGTCCGATGGGGTCGTATGAGGTATCAATGTGAAGCATTCGTGAAGGGGCATCTGATGGGCTGGGTGTGGGGTTGAAATATCGTCATTCTGCGCATGCGCGGTGGACCAAGGGTATGGAAATAGACGTTTTGGGGTCTAGGTGGGCCACTAGTGGGTCGATGGAGTTGAGTGAAGTATCAATGTGAAGCATCCGTGAAGGCGCGTCTGATGGACTGGGTTTGGGGTTGAAATATCGTCATTCTGCGCATGCGCGGTAGATGAAAATAGCCGTGTTGGGGTCTAGGGCAGCCCCTAATGGACCGATGGGGTCGAGTGAGGTATCCATGTGAAGCCTATGTGAGGGGGCATCCCACTGGGTGGATGTGGGGTCGGAATGTCGTCATTCTGCGCATGCGCAATGGACAAAGGGTATGGAAATAGACGTTTTGGAATCTAGGTGAGCCACTAATGAGCCGATGGAGTTGAGTGAGGTATCAATGTGAAGCCTATGTGAGGGGGCATCCGATTGGACTAGTGTCTCGGCCGTTGGCCACATTCTGCGCATGCGCAGACAGGGAATTCTGGGAAAAGGGTGTGGAAATAGACGTTTTAGGGTTTAGGTTAGCCCCTAATGATCCTATGGTGTCGTATGAGGTCTTATTTTGAAGCTGTCGTGAGGGAGCATCTGCCTGGGCTAGTGTGTTGTTCGTTGTCAATAGTCTGCGCATGCGCGATGTGGCGGTAGTATAGAAATAGACGTGTTGGGGTTTAGGTGGGCCCCTAATGGTCTGATGGGATCGAATGAGGTATCCATGTAAAGCAGTCGTGAGGGAGTCTCCAACGGGCTGGGTGTGACGTGGAACTAATGTCATTCTGCGTATGCGCAGTAGAGAAAGTGTATGGAAATAGACGTTTTGGGGTCTAGGCAAGCCACTAATGGGCCGATGGAGTCGAGTGCGGTATCCATGTGAAGCCTATGTGAGGAAGCAACCGCCTGGAGTAGTGTCTCGGCCGTTGTCCACATTCTGCGCATGCGCAGACAGGGAATTATGGGAAACGGGTGTGGAAATAGACGTTTTCGCGGTCTAGGTGGGCCAAGAAGGGTCCGATGGAGTCGAGTGAGGTATCAAAGTGAAGCATTCGTGAAGGGTCATGGAGGGGTGCATGTAAAATTAGGGGTATGACGTCACTTCCGGTTTGGGTGAGTGTGACCTGGGAACATGATACGATATGTACTGACCTGTCTGTGGGGTTTTTCTCGGGCCGGCCCGGCCCGACCCGGCCGCAGCGCGCGCGCGCGGGGGTGATCTGATGCCGCAGCGCGCACGCGTTATCCGGAAGTGCGTGGGTGAATCCGCAGCGCGCGCGCATGAAGACCTCCATACATACCCGAAAAGATACGGACGCTACGGAAAAGACACGGATTTTACCGAAAAGTACGGAAGTCACCGAAAAGACACGAACTTCACCGAAAAGACACGGACTTTACCGAAAGGACACGGACGTACCCGAAAAGACACGAAGGTGAACGACATTGTGGAAAAACCCCACAGACAGGTTAGTACATGCATTCCTATCATGTTCACAGGTTACGCCCGATTCACGCAGAATAAAAGGTTTGATCTGTGTTGTTGTTGCTCTCTTTTTTTGCACTAACCCATCAGAATAGTACGTATCACGGACTACACCCGTAGAGCTACGTCTAGGCGCGCATGTGTGACATGGTCTACACCTTCATTCCTACGGTTGCAGAGCCATCACGGACACCCGTCCCTATGCGACACGCATTTTACATCATGCGACCGTGGTTAATTCACTCACGGGTTACCGAGCAGTGGTTCGGTCCAGGTTTTCAGATGGCGACGACAACGAGGGGCGACGCCAGATCCTGAACGAGTTCACAGAAGCGGTCCTCGACAGAGTGCACTCGATGGAGAGGTGTGCCATCACTCACCACTCAACAGACCGTTGCAACAGTTTCTGAAAGCCCAGAAGGTGTTTTTCTTCCATACGTACAACGAGACCGAGGCTTCCGTGGTGGAAAGGTTCAACAGGACATTCAAAGGCCGCATGTATAAATATTTCACCTATAAGAATACAAGGCGGTACGTCGATGTTCTCCCGAAACTTGTGAGTGGTTACAATCGAGCCTATCATCGGAGTATAGAGAGAGCCCCCATTACCGTGACTCAACGCAACGAAACCCAAGTCCGGCGTGTCTTGTACCCCAGGCAATCGCAGCGAACGCCGAAGGCGGTGTACAAGGTCGTGGACCCTGTACGGATCAGTAAAGTCAAAGGTCAATTTGAGAAAAGTTACTTGCCCAACTGGAGCGATGAGCACTTCCTGATTAAACGGCGCCTACCCCAACAGCAGCGAGTCTATGAACTGGAAGATCTTCAAGGGGAACCGTTGCTAGGGACGTTTTACGAGATGGAATTACAGCCTGTCGTAAAAACAAAGCAAGACTACTACACGGTGGAGCAGATTTTGAAAACGGAACGTCGACGTGGCAAACTGTTTCATTTCGTCATATGGCAAGGCTGGCCCAGTTCCTTCAATTCCTGGGTGGCGGCCAACCAGGTGAAACGACTATAAAGCCAGACACCACTACTGTCATCCTTCATTCCACGTTCGACCACGGTGCTATGGACAAACAGCAGCTGCCTCTGAACACAGCGTCTCCCAAAACGCGCAAAGCGCAAGTGTGCTTTGTGGTGATATTGCTAACCCTGCTGAGTGTGTTGTACGGAGGTGTGTTTTACGACGTAGCCTATGTCAGCACGCTACTTAACCAACTGAGAACACCAGCCATCAGTGAAACCGGTCTACAGATAACACCAGTCAACCTCGTATCGAGCCCAGTCACCACCACACCCCGTGTACAAGCCCCATCGAGCTCCACACCAAGCTCCACACCAAGCTACACACCTACACCAAGTACACCCACTACGTCACAAAACGCATCGGATTTCACCACTCACACTGAACAGACAACGACGACCGACGTTGTGCCCACCACCAACACCCCAGTTCACTCGTCCGAAATTTACAAGAGCGGGTTACCACGACAGCGCATAGAGCTCGAACCATGGACCCTCGGTGGCAGCATCCCTTCACTTGCGTCATCGCAGGACAGACGGCCTCCGGCAAAACGTGCTTCGTCAGGAAGCTCCTTCAACACACCGACAGCATGATCGCCCCACCAATTGCCCCGTGTGGTGTTACGGAGAATGGCAGGCAGCGTATGCAGCAATGCCCCACATCACGTTCGTGGAAGGTCAACCAAACCCGGCCGATTGGGAACCCGACACCTTGGTGGTTCTGGATGATCTCATGGCGGAGACGGATGCGCGGGTCACCCAACTCTTTACCAAAGGCAGCCACCATCGACGGCTCAGCATCATCTACATTGTGCAGAATTTGTTCAGTAAAAACAAAGAACATCGGAACATCAGCTTAAATGCCCACTACATGGTGGTCTTCAAAAACCCGAGAGATACCACTCAACTGCTGCACCTGGCGAGACAGATGTATATCGGCCGCACACCGTTTGCGTTGGAAGCCTTCAAAGTTGCGACAACCCCTCAGTACGGGTATATGCTCTTCGACCTCAAGCAAGCCACCCTCAACCACCTTCGACTACGGACCGGCATCTTTCCCGGAGAGGCCCACCACGTGTACATGCAAAAATAATGTAAACACACCCACAGTGGCTCCCCCAGCTGGAGTGTGTGTTTGATGATGGGCATAATAAAAAGTATGAATACCACAGCATGGCTGACTTTGTCTCTGTTCTCTGAGGTAGATAAAAAGAGCAGAGTTGTGGGTTCTGGCATTAGTTGTACATGATGTCTGCGCGAGTACGGAAGCACGCTCCCACGCTCCGTGTATTGAAAACGGCCCCACCTGAGTTGGTCCGAACCATTGTACGCGGTGCGGACCCTGACCTTGTACGCTGTCTGTGCGAGATCGGGTACAACCTGTTAAAAGGCAACGTACCACTGACTCCGCCTCAGAAGACCAAGTTGGCCAAGCATAAGACAGGTCTCCGAACCTTAGTCCAGAAGCGGGTCCCTCAAACACAAAAGAAAAAGGTGTTACAGAAAGACGGCTTTCTCGGGCCATCTTAGCACCGTTGGCCGCTTTCGTGTTGGGACCAGTATTGGGTGGACTCTTCGGCCTACAATGAACCACACGAACAAAATGGTCCTCGTCGAACCACGGTTCCTTCAAAACCTCCAATCGCCCTACCCTGTCCCACCTACGGTGAAGATCATAAACACCCTCGATGGAGAGTTGCAACACATCTTACAAAGACCGGGGTTAAGCGACAGTGAGAAAGTACAACGGTACAATGAGACGCTTCAACGATACATGACGTTCATGGACCAATACAAAACCCTCTCTACCCCATCACCACCACCACGTGACACACCGCCCACCTCAGCACCGCTCCAACAGCCGCCATTACCAGGGGTACCACCCACAGGCCCACAGTGGGTGGAAGACGAAGTGCTGAAGAGTGTACCTGCATCGTTCAAGAAACAAGCTGGCCTGGTATTACAACGGATGAAACAGAATCCTAACATGACTTGGAATGATAAAGGCGAACTCCTGGTACAGAATCAGGTGGTCCCCGGCACCCACATGGCGGATTTAGTGAATGACCTGATGCGTAAACGCAGGTCGCACACGGATCCTCGAGGATGGGAGGTCTTCGCTCAAGGCTTGAAAGACATGCATGTACCACAGGAATTGGTGGGGAACCCCCACCACTGGGCCTTTATGCAGCGAACCCAGCAATCGCCGAGTGGCCCACTACCTTCTTGGGAATCCGAATGGGAACCGGAGTCACCCCCCAAAACACCACCACCACAACGGGCACCTTCTTTTCAGACCTTTAAAAAACCATCCTTGATCAGGATACCCCACATCTCCAGAGCCGTGACACGTAGCAAGTCAACGCGACGAACACGACGCCGGACACAACCGTCCAAGGCCTGGAACACCTATTAAAACCAACAGCAGCAGCAGGACAGCTCAGTCGCCATGTTTTACCTCACCCTACCCAGTAACAGTTCGCTGGATGTGTTTCCTGACAACACCTTGGCCAAGTACGTGACCCAGTTACCGCAACCGTTGCATTTACCTGGACGCTGGGAATGTGGCCTCCTGGATATCCAATACCCTTACTCGTGGTACAACGTGCGAGCCAATGAAGTGTGGTACGAGGTGACCTACGAAGGAAAAGACACCCGACTCACCCTCCCCGAAGGCCAATACGATACTCCCAAGGAGTTCATGGGTGGGCTGTCAAGACTGTTGCATTATAAGGCTCTACGGGAGGTCACGAATACTTCAAAACCCATCAAATCCTATCCCTTCAAGAATCACGTGGACTTCGATTACAACGCACACAACGACAAGGCACAGCTTATCGTCACCGCCAACGCGAGTGTCGTACTGAGTCCTATCCTACAGCAAATGCTGGGTTTCGATCTGCAGACGTTCGCTGGTCCCACCGCCCACCAGGGCGAGATCCCGATGGATATGAAGTCGGGTATGTACGGACTCTACGTCTACTCGGACGTGGTGGACAACCACATCGTGGGCGATATCAACACACCTCTGTTACGGGTGGTCCCCATTAAAAAGACGTATGGAGATCAAGTCACCCACATGCTCTACCTACCCGTACGACAAACCGACATCAACACGATCACGGTGGATATAAGAGATGACACGGGACGACCGGTGGCATTCGAACGCGGGAAAGTGGTGCTGACACTTCATTTTCGACAAGCACGTGCTCCCCACTTTGTATAATGAAGATGGCTTACGAGTGCAATGCACGCAGCTATATGGACTATTATGCCCAACAGGCCGGCGATGGCCTTCCGGTCTTTAGTGGTGCACACATGCAACGAGGACATGGACTGGGGTACATACTCGGGAGCATCGTCAAAACGTTCCTGCCCTTGGTCACGCGTGGGGTGAAAGCAATCGGCAAACAAGCGGTACGCAGTGGACTGCAAGTCGCCGGTGATGTCTTGGGGGGTACGGCACCCAAAGAAGCCGTGAAACGGCGGGCCAAAGAAGCAGGAGGCGTCTTGGTGGCCAAAGTACAACGCACCGTAGGGAATAAAAGGCCTGCACCACTGAGACCACGCACCAGTCGACGACCGACCCAGCGACGACGCACATCGAAGACCCAGGATATCTTTTCTTAAAACATGTCCTTGATCCACGCAGAGTCCTGCCCCTCCACCAACAGTGAATTTGATTTGTGGACCGTCCCGACCACACAGACCAGTGTCGAACAACGATTATGGGTGGAGCATCTCCCACTCTCCAGCATCAACGAAACAGGGCCCATCGAGTTCACCATCAGTAATGCGGATACGGCCTATGTGGATTTAGCCCATACATACTTGTATGTGAAAGCCAAGATCGTCAATGGAGAAGGCTCCAGAATCGCCGACCAAGCAACGGTCGGCCCGACGAATCTCTGGCTGCACTCGATGTTTCAACAGGTGGATATATTTCTCAGCGACAAACTCATCAGTGACTCGACCAACACGTACCCTTATCGAGCCTACATCGAGACGCTGTTGTCGCATGGGCGAGAGACTAAAAAATCTCAACTGACAGCCGCTTTATTCTACCAGGACACAGCCCAGCACACGGGCGTAGAGAACGACAATGTGGGATATAACAAACGAAAGGCTTTGACCGCGAATGGCGCCTCGGTGGATCTCATGGGTCGACTGCACGCAGACATCTTCATGCAAGACCGGTATCTCTTGAACAAGATTCCGATCAAAATCCGACTGATACGGGCGCCTCCGACCTTCGCCTTGATGGCCACTAACGTAGACGGGCATGCAGCTGACTATAAGATTGTCATCCAAGACGCAGTCCTGTATGTCCGAAAAGTGAAACCGAATCCAGCCGTTCAATTGGGACACCTCAAAGCCTTGGAAAGAAAACCAGCCCAGTACACTATCCGACGTGTGCAAACCAAAGTGTTCTCTGTGTCTGCTGGAAATATGAGCGCCAACAAAGAAAACCTGTTCCTGGCGGAACTACCCAAGCGATTGATCCTGGCCTGTGTGGAAAATACCAGTTTCAGCGGAGCCTACCCAGAGAACCCGCTTGACTTGAAACATTTCGGCATCAATTTTGTGGCCCTGCATGTGGATGGACAACAGGTCCCAGCCACAGCCTTAACACCGAACTTTGGGCGCGCGAATTTCATTCGAGCCTATCAGAGCCTGTTTACAGCCACCGGTCAAATCAAGCAGGACGAAGGGAATATGATCAGTCGGGAGGGCAACGCGATCGGATACACGTTGTTCTGTTTCGATCTGACCCCCACCCCACGACCATCAGCTGGCCCTCGCCAAGCAAGGCAATTTACGGTTGGAAATCCACTTTGTACGAGCCCTCCGGAGCACCGTCAATCTGATCTGCTACGCCGAGTTTGACAACATCATTCAAGTGGACAAGGCGCGCAACGTCCTGTGTGACTTCTTCACCTAACATGGATACAGACCAGATAACCTCCGTGGTGGAGAATGACCCAGAGACACGAATGGTCTTTCCAGGGGTGTTCGCCCGAGATGTGTTCCCAAGACCGTATGTATCCTGCTGCTTACGTTCTCAACACGGACCCGATGGATCGGCCCGGTGAACATTGGGTGGGCGTGTACTTGACAGAACAGCAGGGCGAATACTTTGACCCGTACGGCCTGCCACCCTCCATCCCGATTTAACAGACTTCATGGATAAAGGCACAGAGACGTGGTGTTGGAACAGTCAAGCGTTGCAAAGCCTGACCAGTAGCGTG
>JAVTVY010047520.1:0-22705 GCA_036873755.1 Hanleya hanleyi | reverse complement strand
AAAAAAATTAATATCTCATGTCACAAATAGGAGATGCAAATCTTCAAACATGTCTACAAAGTTTCAGAACCTTCTGATAAAAATAGTAGGATTAGTTGATTACACTAGAAACTTATCTGTACATGGGAAAAGATCCTGAAAATGGCAAAGTCCTATCAAGCTCAAAACGTCATAAATATGTCAAAAATTATAATTTCGCCTTGTAAGTAAGGCATGCACATCTTCAAACCATAGGTAACACACATGTAAAGTTTCATTAAAATAGAAGCAAAATCCTAGAAGGAGTAGTCGGGACAAAATTGTGTCTACAGACAGACGGACAGACGGACAAGCCGATTCCAGTATATCCCCCCCACCCTAACTTCGTTGTGGGGGGTATAATTAAAAAACAACAACACATAATTTTATTGACTCATTTAAATGGGATAGACATGTGACGTAATGTCCAGGGGAGCTATAATCGAGCCATCTTAGCTTGCTAAGGGCATTTCACCTAACACTACCCTTAGCATATCGCTATGATTTGGCATGTATTTCACACTGTGCCACCTATCAGTCGCAAAGGACGAATATCTGGAGGGAGATAATCATGTTCGAAAGTTGTTCCCAAAGCATCAAGTCACATGTCCGCCCCATTTAAACGAACCAATGAAATTATCTGTATTTAAATATTTTGACCTGGGCATCTCAGACATCAGACATGTCAGTTTCACTTGAGTGCAGAGACGCAAGACTGGGGGATTCTACGCGAGACCAAAACGAAGTTGTGCGAATTAGCCATTTTATTTGTCACTCTAATGGAGCATGCTTCTTTGTTTTTCTTAAGAAAAATCTTATTACAAACGACCTAACATATTTGAAAAAGATAAAATCGGTGGCAGTTCACAGAAAAAATGATATGCTTTATTTTTCGTGATAGGGGCACTCCGAGGCCCCACAAGGGATAATTTCAATCGATCGCTTTCTGGCGGTATGTCCTCGTTTTATGAATGTGATTGCGCCGATGTCGTATCTCACGGGACCAATCGGATGTGACCATTTGGGAAACGCCCTAATATACTCAGATACCACCCGTTACCGCATGGCTAAGAGCAGAAGTTTCTACGTATGATCGTGCCATGCGTTCGGATGATGTAATCGAGCCAAATATACCGTGAATCGAGTAAATCTGCAATGGGTAATTTTTTAATGAAATTAGCTCGGTAAGATGAAACTAAATCTCACGAATTAAAATCCCTCCAACAAACCCAGTGTATATAATGACGGATTGAAAGGCTAGAGAATATTGCACAGACGTTCCTCTTAAAATCCTTCGAGATCAACCAATCACAACACCTGTTAGCTTTACAGCGATGTTTCATCCATTCCATGTAACCAACAATTCGATTAATTGGTTAACCAGCTTGTTTATCTCGTTCTACCCCGCACGAGAGTTTCTTAGCGGTATTATGAGATGTTATATCCGTGATCATAACATCTCAGTTTGGTGACACGGATACTGTGGAAGGTACAGTACCACAACACACGTAACCTTACATGTGTTAGGTTCTACAGTCTTCCACTGGGAATTGGAAAACACTTAACTCGCTTTCTTCGCCCGAAAAGCATTGTTCGGTATGTAATGTTTGCCACAGCAAAAGGGAAATTGGCTGTCAAAGAAACGCCAGTATAAGAACTGATGAGAGATGAATGAACAATTATTCATAACCTGAAACTATTTTCGTGAAGATGATAAAAACCTCTGCAGCTGGGTGAATGGGAACATCATTTCCGAGGACAACAAACGCAGACTACATGGATGCTCTAGGTTTCATCAATGAACCGGATTTCATAAATTATTAATAAGACAACGGCTAATCACGTGATCTCTCAATCGATATGTCGAACATCCGACCGGTTTGCGTCTCCTTCGCCACCAATATCAAATATTTGACCATTTGGGTCCCCTGCACCATCGACCATTAGGGCCATCAATGTATTTTGGGGTCCCCTACATCATCAATAAGATGATTTGGAAGTAGATAGTGTCCATTTTTGTGTCGCGATATCCGATACTTTACCGTATTCTCTTGTATCTGTTTGAATTCTCGTTTTATAGCCCGCACGAATTGTTTATAGCGATGCATTTGCGTACACTTCGCCATCCATAAGATGGCTTGCGAATCGTGTGTCTCCATTATCGCGGAGCGATATCCGGTGTTTTACCGGATTCTGTTCGGCCTTCATCCGGCGGAGAACAGACTCGAAAACTCTGCTAAAATAAAGGTTTACATACATACCTCGGAAACAGATATTGCCTGGGCTTACAAAATATATAGGTATGAATAACTTTCGTATCATCCAAGAGGTGTGGTAGATCTGTAATTTTGAACAAGTAGATCATCACATGACTCGAAAATGGCGGGTTACGTTGGGGTTACGTCGGTAGACTTTAGCGGATTGGCTGACGAAGTCACGTGGTATTGATTTATGGAAATTCCCTCTAGCAGTTGCCGAAAGTAGTCTGAAATGGATACACACGATCCCAGGGTCAGTCTTACCGTGTATAGATGACCGAAATGGTTACAGGTTGATAGCGATGTTCATTCACCCAGGTTCGGCCGGCCCTCGATCGGCTGATCGAGAACCGGACCCGTTTAATTTATATTACCAGTATACGGAGCTTGTATGCTAATCACCAGTGAATATGATTTAACGTTGCTTTCAACACTATTTCGGTCATATCGCGACCTTTGGTTCCTATTCCTTTTCATACCCGGAAACCACACGGGTAGAGTTCTATTCCTTTTAACACCTTCCTTCCCAACTGTCTTAAAGATTTAGTCATAGAGGCTCTGGCAATCGAAATTTCCCATAGACACAACTCTACAGAAACTAATTCTAATCGATTGGCGAGAAATAAACATCTAGCACGTTCGCATCGGTGAAGTCCGCTGCATGTCAAAGAAGTAACCTCCGGACAAAGGCGTTTACAACACCTATAATCACATGCGGGGTAAACAGGCCCAGGTAAATCTCTAAGGAGCGGATGAACTATTGTCCATGTCACCAGTCACAGTAAACTCTGATGGAAGGGGCACGGATATCTCATAGTAACTCTGATGGAAGAGGCACGGATATTTCATAATAAACTCTGAAGGAGAAGGAGCACGGATATCTCACGGTAAACTGATGGATGGGGCACGGATATCTCATAGTAACTCTGATGGAAGAGGCACGGATATTTCATAATAAACTCTGAAGGAGAAGGAGCACGGATATCTCACGGTAAACTGATGGATGGGGCACGGATATCTCATAGTAAACGTCGATAGAAGGGGCACGGATATAGCATTGATAACTGATGCTGAAAGGATCATGTGAAAAACCCCTGATATTTTGGGAATTTGGAGAGAGATCGATTAATATGTCATGAATTGAGTCTACAGCTGGTAACCACGTTAAGAATATACAGGCCAATGACACATTATTTGATATAAAGAGACAAATGGGTGTATATAAACTTCCTCATTTTGATTAAGCTAAGTACTTTTATATTATTACCCTCCGTTCTCCGTGCGAGATACAACACAGAACGCCCTCGCAATTTTCTAACATATCATGATGACTATTTTACAACATTCCTAAATTAACCAATGGGCCCAGGTCCTACACTACACTATGAATTCCGCCCATTCAGTGCGTCAACCATAAAGAGAGTAAATGAAGTCAATTTACTTCTTAGCACGAAAAGCGTAACAAGAGGCTAACTAGAGCCACAGCCATAAAAATTATCTATATTTTAGCCCGAGGAATAAGTTTTTGTCTTCAGAAAAAAACTTCTGATAATATGTGTCCAGAATGGGGTAAGTTTTTACAGCCCGAAGCCATTTCCAATTACAGGAGACAGAAAAGCTCCAATCTGAGATCTCTAACAAGGTTTGTTATAAAATTGGCTAAATAAGAGGAGACCTCCGTCACCCGCATTATCCCTCAGACGTTTGGGTAATAGAGCGTCTTGATTTCTCGATTCATAAACTCAGTTTTTGTTCGTCGTTACATCGAAAGGGTCAAACCAAATTGAGCAACTTATGCGATAGTCGGAACAATATCTATTTTCTTCCAGAACAAGCAGTGATGTCCGACTCTTCAAGTCACAATACAATTAACTTTTTGCTCGGTAGAAAATGATAAGTTTCTCCGTTCCGTTTGGAAAAACTCCTGATAAGAACGTAAGTATAAGAGACACCAGTGACTTTCTGACATTATTTATAGGCCTATTAATAGATGTAGGTTCGCTCCCGCTGCTGAGGTTGAAAATTATGGCGAAATGGCTTTCGCTGGTTTATTGCTGCGTGCTATATACGGAATGGTGTTGGACTCCACGGATTTGCTCCCCCATACTAGTATATGTTTTCCATTATCAATTTTAAATAGAACAATGGCTTCGCGTACTGATTCGGGACCTGTTCTGTTGTGTGGTGCCCCAGCGTAAATATCGGGTTGGTATTTTTAGCCCACCATCACCAGATGGTGTGCTGTTCGAATCGCTTTTCGTCCGTGGTCCGTCGTCCGTCATTCAGTCAGTCAATCAATCAGTCCGTCCGTAAACAATTCTTGTTATCGCGATTTCTCAGGAACTACTTCATGGATCTTTATCAAATTTGGTACACAGGCTCCCCTTGCGGTCTAGTCGTGCAAGACACATTTTCTGGTCCGATTCGAAAATCCAGTATAGCCACCAGGCGGCCATCTTGGATTTCCCCATGAAAAATTGTTATCGCGATTTCTCAGGAACTACTGCATGGATCATTCTCAAATTTGATACACAGGTTCCCCTTGGGGTCTAGTTGTGCAAGATACCTTTTCTGGGCCGATTAGAAAATCCAATATGGCCACCAAGCGGCCATCTTGGATTTTCCCATGAAACATTGTTATCGCGATTTCTCAGGAACTACTGCGTGGATCGTTCTCAAATTTGGTACACAGGTTCCCCTTAGGGTCTAGTTGTGCAAGATACCTTTTCTGGGCCGATTCGAAAATCCAATATGGCCACCAAGAAGCCATCTTGGATTTCCCCATGAAACATTGTTATCGCGATTTCTCAGGAACTACTGCGTGGATCGTTCTCAAATTTGGTACACAGGTTCCCCTTGGGGTCTAGTTGTGCAAGATACCTTTTCTGGGCCGATTCGAAAATCCAATATGGCCACCAAGCGGCCATCTTGGATTTCCCCATGAAACTTTATCGCAATTTCTCAGGAACTACTTTTCTGAATTATTTTTCAAAAATTACTTTTCTCAAATTTTTTCAAAAGCTACTTTTTCTCAAATTTCATACACATGTTCCCCTTGGGGTCTAGTTGTGCAAGGTAGCTTTTCTGGTCCGATTCAAAAATCCCATATGGCCACCAGGTGGCCATCTTGGATTTCCCCATGAAACTTTTTTATCGAGATTTCTTAGGAACTACTGCATGGATTTTTCTCAAATTTGGTAAACATGTTCCCTTTGGGGTCTAGTTGCGCAAGATGCCTTTTTCGGTCCGATTCGAAAATCCAATATGACCGCCAGGCGGCCATCTTGAATTTCCCCAAGAAACTTTGTTAACGTGAAATCTAAGTAAATTACTGCATGGATCTTTCTCAAATTTGGTGCACAGGAACCCCTTGTGGTCCAGTTGTGCAAGTTACATTTTTTGGTCCGATTCAAAAATCCAATATGGCCGCCACATGAGGCCTAATTGTGCACGATACCTTAAAAACCAAGTTACGCTTCAAATGAATAAGGTATTCCCGAGTTGTGACGTTGCATCACAAGAGTCGGCGGGTCAAACGATGGGGCATATTCTATATATTGAGTATAGGGAATATCCATACCTTCACCTTCTATATCGAGGAGTTTAAATTATTTCGAATTAAAATGTATTTCTCTAAATTTTAAATCAGTTTACTTTAGTCCATGCCGTTGCAAGTGAACTGCCCCACCGTTTCATCTGCCGGCGGGTCGGCTACACGAAGGGATGTCACTCTTGTGACGCAATGTCACAACCCGACAACTGTAGACTACTGCGCGTTTCGAGCCAAGGGAGATAATCAGGATTCAGACACTTTCAAAGTTTCAACATTACTGCACGGGCTGGATCCCTTCAGTATTAAGTTGTGTACCATCTTACTATTTTCGAGCAAGAATCATTTCAAACCAGCCCAGTAAACAGAACAGAAATAGCATTCGTTCCTAATTATAAAATCTCAGGTACATATGTTTCATAGCTCACGCCAAAGTGTCAAATAGATTTGTCTTCACTTCCAATACCCAATGATGACACACTATTTCTGGAACGAGAATTAATAATCGATCAAAATCAATTACTTTGACATTTGGGGTATACTTGGAATTTTATCAAAATCAACTTCTCTGAACTGGAGTTTACAATTGCTCATTTTCTGGCCTAGGTCAGGTGACCTTGACATTTTGACCTCAAAGTAAACAGGGTTATTCTCTGTCCCATATACAAGGTAGACATCAAGTTTTTATCTAATTCAGGACTTCGAACAGGAGCTTTTTCATTTTTTTACAGGTTCTCTGGCTTGAGTGAATTTGACCTTTGACCTTTTGACTTAAACATACTCTTAAATCGCTAATGTTAGATTTAACATCTAGAGTGTTGTAGGAGGGAAAGCATTTAGAAAGCGTTGTATTTATAACATGTAAGTGTTAAATGCACCATTTTAAGCTGTTGTATCCAACACTTAAATGTAATGAACAACACTTTCTAAGTGCTTTCCATCCTCCAACACTGTAGATGTTAAATCTAACATTAGCGTTTTAAGAGTGTAAAATAACTTTCTTCTGTGCACCATCGGCACTAATTTTTTGCAGATTTTCTAGCCCAAGTGATCTTGGGCATAATTTCCAGTTTATTAGCTAATTAAGGTAATTAAATATTCATCGATTAACGCAGTCATTATGCAACATCCCCCTCCGAACATCCCATACGATATGTATGCCCAGAATGGGCACAATCGATCTAAAATTGATCAATACAGCACCCTTAACGTGTACTTTAATATGAAATTGTAGTATGTTAGCTTATTTAACTAAATAAATATATCTGAATGCAAAACTTTTTGAACACCCCCCTCCTAACATTCTTAGTAAAGCATATACCAGGTTTTGGGGCAAAGGAACAAGTATTTTGTGAGATACCATCGTTAACATTTGCCATGGTATTATTGTACGCCGATGACGATAGGGGTATGACATTAGCTCTTCCTGCACTTCGTGCAGACAAGCTAAAAACGGCAGAAATAGTTAATACTTGATTTTTGGAACAGTGCCATACACAGTGGTGTGTACAAGATGTACACACTAAGGGTACTGGGCCCTCCTGCAGACACTTTCACACACCCTCTAGAATTTGTCTTTATACAGATAAAAGTATGCCTTATAACTATGGTAATGTATATATTTATTGAAAACTCGTTCCGTAAGGATTCTTAATATATGAATGTGTTCACTGTAAATCTGTAGCTTGTGAAGATATTTGAAAAAAAAAAAAAAAAAATGATCCTTCTTTTTAAATGGCTATTTTCAAAAAGTATTCAATTTATCGTAACTTGCATCATCATTTTCAACAGGAAATCCGTGTCTCAGTTTTGTGAATTTTGGTCTAGCTCTTATTCTATTGAAATTTAATTCAACTTCAAAGTTCAAAATATTCCATTAAATGCCAATAGTATGAGAACTAAGCCAAAATTGATAAAACTGAGACAGATTTCCTGTTGGAGTCTTCTAAAGGAAATAATGGTGTAATTTACGATAAGTTAAATACTTTTTTGAAAATAGCATTTAAAAAATTAGAATTAAAATTTTAAATTAAATTTTGTTAAAATTTGAATATCTTCACGTCCTATACAGGTTTGCAGTGGACACATTTATATATTTGGAATCATTAAGAAATGCGCTTACAACAAATATATACATTACCACAGCTATGAGGCATAATTTCAGCTTGATAAACACAAATTCTAGAGGGTGTGCAAAAGTGTGTGCAGGAGGGCTCAGTACCCTTATACATACTTTTCCTAAGCAAAACCACATGATGATATTCTCCAATCTCACGTTCGGCTATTTCCGTATTGGCGGAACAAGCCTCTCACATAGAACGCACAAATCCCCACTGGTGGGGAGCGTATGACGATCACGCAGTGAGCCGGCTAAAAAATAGTGCCTTTGATAATCGAGAGATCCGGGTGCATTTTATTGTGAAATTCAGTTAATTTTAACCAAACGAACATAACTCATTCAAATTATACAAAACTATTTCTATGTTTAGTTGAATAATAGCAATCTATCACCAGAACTCAGCAACTGGGCTAATTTCCGCCAATACGGAAATAGACGAATGCGAGATTGGTTCCGCCGAAAATTAATTGTGTGCATGATAAGATAAGATTCTTTATTGCACTGAGCATCCCATTTGGGACAGAGTACAAAACATATAAAAAGTAGAATAAATAAGAAAGTAAACAAACAAGTGCGACATTTCCGTTTCTGCTCCCAGAAATCCACTAGGCCAGAGGTCAGTTTTCGCAGCTAAAGTGAGTTCTGGAGCTAGATTGGATATTCTCTAAGGACTGCGATTGAACAGCGCAAGCGCGTCCATAAAAACATGTGCACCAAACCGTAGCCATCATGGTGAAGTCGATGACAGAATCGAGGAATTGACGAAAATCAGAAATTTACGAAAACTATAACAAACAATAATAACAACACGGATTATCTGTAAAGTGATATATATTATCATAATTCATATAAAAGTATCAATAAACATTGCAAATCCGCCAGATAACTATGCAGGAATGTTTACGTTTGCGGACTTGAGCATCATAAGCTATGGTAATGATATATATTAATAATCAAATTACATTTATTTGGAAGACACCCTGCGCAGGTGATGTAATTGAATTTGAGTATACAACAATTTCACTTGTGATGCATAATTTCTCATTCTAAATTCCACGAATGACATCATATAACCTCACTTGCAAAGATAACGAAAACGAGAAAAATATCTTAGCCTATACATTGACTTTTTGTGTGTGTGAAATTTGTGAAAATATCTACCACTGTTACATAAATACGCCCATAATTAGTTACCTTAAAGTAACAATGTTTCAACAGCGTATCTAGCTACTGGAAATAGACCTACACTGCATACTGGAATATTAATTCAAGTTCTATAGAGCATAGGTGACATGTGTGACGGTGATAAAGCCGATTTTTCTTTCTCCTATATAACCTGTCAAGTCATAATTTTGTTTAAGTAAACATACTGAAATAACAACCGCGCTCAATAAGCTAGATTGTAGATTCCGGGGGTCAGCGTTCTAATTTTTATATGGACTGCGCATGCACAGGCTTAAAGGTCATTTCTGATCAGGGTCAAAAGTCACGTCCGGTCACGCGACCGTGACGTCAAATATCAAAATGACATTAACTCCTCATTCTTTGCTACTTTGTGTTCACATATGCTTGGTTCTGGTTTGCCTATAAAGGATTCAGTTGAGCTTGGTTACGATGGATTCAGTTGCGCTTCAGTTTCAATGATAACCGATCCAGATTCCGTAATTAATGCTTGCCCATTACAGACTACGTTGGGCTTGAATGTAATGGATCCAGTTCATTGTGGATTCAGTTATATGGAATCGGTTATATTGGAATCGGTTATATTGGAGTCAGTTGACTTGACCATAACTGATTCAGTTAGACTCGACCATAACGGGGTCAAATGAACTTGACCATAATGGATTCAGTTGAGGTTGACACGAAGCTTCCCTTTAGCTAACCTATTACCTTCGAATTGCTCCTCCGTGATATATCTACCCGTGCCAAGTATTCTATTGTTGCAGCTTATCCTCATTCTAATTGAGGGAGCTCTTGTGTTTCATCTGTGGCAGGATATGAATTTGGGATCATCTAACCGAGAAGGTACCGTGGTGCGTTATTGGTACCGATAAGGCATGTGGAAATGAACACATCAGCTTGTGACCGGTTCCCTTTAAGAATTTCTGGAATTGTAAAGCTCTATGTACACTCTTACAACGTCTGGTTCTATTTATAACTCGAATTGACTATTTCTGTTATACAGGTGACACCAAGAATTCAACCAACCATATGTTTTTCCATATTGAGAGCACTGAACTGTAAGTCACAGATTTTCTTAAATCAACAAATCGTGGCATTGAAGCCTCTGAGTATTCATTACTGAATTAAATAGTCCGGTAAATGTCACTTTTATATGAATACAGCTCACATAGTCAATTTTGGAACTATATCGGTTCAAGTACTTAAAAAACGCAGGTCAAAGTGTGTTTCGTTGATCACGCCAGCTTTTGTTCTTTTTGTCGTTATGAGGTGATTTCATGCGATGTCGTTTTCACAGAAATCGAACAATTAAAGGTATAGTCCAATGAATTTTTTTCTTCTGAAAGCTGCAGATGCACTTTACTAAAGCCACTCGTGTTTCACACATGAAAAATGATTCCATCATTGTTGGTATGACAGGAAAATCGATGATTTTCTTCCGTTTTGCTCATTTCCATGGCACGGACTGCAAGAAGACCCACCCATCAACAAAGCGAGAAAACCCCGTGGGCAAAGAAAAAAAAAAAAAAGTGAATACGGGATAGCTGAAATGCATCCTTACGCAAAATATGAACATATGTAACGATTCTCTTTCATTTTTTATAACTGCTACGTCTTCTCTCAGCTACACCAGCTGAAAACTGTCAAATCAGCCCGCCTAAATGGGTTACTGTTCAGTGCCCTCATAGGACAAAAACCATGATTGATTCTCTTCTTCCGTTTGGTTCTATTTTCCGTTTCACATGACTAGCAGCACACAAAAAAAACCCCACAATTCGGAAGGGTATTAAACATATTTTCAATCACATACAAGTAAGAATTACGTTTTAAAATATTCCAACCATGACTATATCGTCAGGATCACAGGGCATTATGATAAACATATCGGAATATTCCATATACTTGATAAAACTATAATTTTCAAGAATATACTGTATTCATTTCAATATAAGATAAACAAATTCAAAGTAATGAAACTTGCTTGAATTGCCGAGAACACATTGATCCCACGGCCAATCTTATTGCACACTCCACTTCATAGCCCGAATTTGCAGGTTCATACTCTTAAGTTTCAAATCCTGGTACGAAATACCTGGTAGATACCGTCTTCAGGCTTTGACACTTCGAGCTAATCCAGACACCCGAAGCAACCCGAAATCAACAAGTGAGTGACGTCCGTTTCTAGAGTAGTGGGCGTGTGCCATTCTCAAAGAGAGCCGTGTCTACCCGCGGGAGACCAAAGCGACTCTCATGTAAACTGGTGACATTTTGAATCTCCAATCTCAAAGCGAGGCAGCATGACATCACTCGCTCGACCGGGACTACTAAGTATTCATTCTCAAAGAGAGCCGTGTCTACCCGCGAACTACTTCCTGTATTAGATAACTCGCTTTCACGGCCAAGTATACATACCGACAATAATTTGTTCGCGATTGATATGCTCCGAAACGGAAAGAGTCATTTCCCAATTATATACCCCACGTTATGTTTAGCAATTCGCTTCTAACTCGGTGGAGTCAGGAGGTCAATGACAAGCCGGATACAGACGAAAAATCATACGCCGCCTACTCACCCCCCAAATTTTGGGGGGATGGCTCCCACTTACCCGTGAGACTCTTTCTCGCAGTAGCGAGTCTCGCGAGACGAGAATGGGGCGTGTGCATGCCACCAATATAATGCAGTCGAGTCGAAACGAACAGGACGATAATCGAGTAGAGCCGCCCAATGAAAACGCTTCCCAACGAAGTTGTTTATATTTCATCATATTTGAAGTGGGTACAGGCGTGCATGCATGTCTGGACTAAAACAACAAATACGGTTCACAGTTTCGAAGCCTGAAGACGGTATCTTCCGGATATTCCGTATGTTGTTTGTAAACGAGTTAATAATAGTAATAATAAAAAGATATTCCGTCCCAGGATTTGATCATCAGCGTAAAACAGCCCCCTATCAAAGTCCGAAACTAGAGTAATTTTCCTTTGTTGCACAGCACGCTATGTAGCAACTACTAATGACATATTTGCGACAATTGTGTCATTAGCGGTTGTCAGGTCGCCAGCTCTGTCACACAAAAAAAGTGGTAGCGAGCATGTCGACGCTTATTGTCACAACTGGGGACCAGTAATTATTTGAGGGAAAAATATACCACACATGACGTATGACTGAATACTTGATGTACCCACAAATCAAAGTATGGTCTACATGAATGTGAGACGAAGTTTGAGGTCAATCGGAGAAAATAAAATTCCATGAACTTTTTTGACAAAAGGTGAAATTTGGAGTCGAACAAAAGTTTCTAGTATTTAATCCAAACTTCGTTCTAAAGTATTACCGAGGTCACTGATCACGAATCCGAGGTCAGAATTGACCCTGACCTCGAAAGGGTCGAACATTTGTAGAAACATTTCTACAACAGTGTGTGAATTGTCAGTTCAGTGTAAGTATCATGGATATTACCCAATAGAGGAATGCCAGGACTAGTGTGTAGCGAAATATAAAAAGTCTCGGTTGTATAGTAACGGAAATATGCACATTGCACATTTAACCCATTAAATGAACAAAACTAGGTCAAAGTAAAGGTCAAGGTCAAAGTCGAGATCATAGGTCAAGGCACAGCTGACGAGGTCATCACATATCAAAAGGTCATGGTCAATAGCATAAATCTTGTGACCTTTCGACAAGGCCCTAACTCCCCAGGGAACTGAAGATATCATATGTACAGTTATTCACATGAGATAATTACTGGTCCCCTGACTAGGTTACAAAAACACTTTGTCGTGACATCAGCGGTTGAGATGTACACTGTTCAACTGAGAGATTGCAATAGCAACTACTAATGACACAATTGTCCTATTTGCGTCATTAGTCGTCGACTCTGCATGCAGAGCCGCCTGCTAATGACGCAATTACGACATTAGCTGGCGACCTGACCACTGCAAATGACACAATTGTCCCGAATCATAATAAACGTAGGGAATGAACTCTTCTCAAGAAATCCTCGCGATGCCCATGCCCTGGGAAGTAGGAATCTCGCGATGCCCATGGTCTGGGAAGTAGGAATCTCGCGATTCCCATGGTCTGGGAAGTAGGAATCTCGCGATGCCCATGGTCTGGGAAGTAGGAATCTAGCGATTCCCATGGTCTGGGAAGTAGGAATCTCGCGATGCCCATGGTCTGGGAAGTAGGAATCTCGCGATGCCCATGGTCTGGGAAGTAGGAATCTCACGATGCCCATGGTCTGGGAAGTAGGAATCTCGCGATGACCATGGTCTGGGAAGTAGGAATCTCGCGATGCCCATGGTCTGGGAAGTACTTGTCGGTGTTCTCAACGCAGCTTGTGAAAAGCTGGGGTGAGCTGGAATGGGTAATACACCAGGGCAGTCACGTAGCATAATTTTTCTGTTCTACACGAGTTTCAGTAATGATGGCAAAATAGAGAGCCGAAATATTGAGTCATCGCTTGATGATGGCAAAATACAGAGCCGAAATATTGAGTCTTCTCTTGATGATGGGAAAATAAAGAGCCGAAATATTGAGTCTTCTCTTGATGATGGCAAAATAAAGAGCCGAAATATTGAGTCACAATGAACCCTACGTTTTTCCGAATTACACTGCTCGAGTACTTCGTCCAACTTATCAGTGGAACTCAAGGATATACTCTTCTACTGGGGGATCTGCAAGTCTTGTAAAAGAGTTCATCATCTTTACAAAATGACTAATTAATCTGAACATGGCAGTGTAAAGTTACAGGACCTACGAAGTAGGGTAGGCATTAGGACTCCGACGCGAACTGAACTCTTGGAAATCTCCCCCTCCCCCCCAAGTTGAAATCCTGCCTATATTAAGATGGACACTGCCCAAGTCAGAATCAGCAGTGATATTCATCAAAAATTACTAGCAATTTTATCAAAAGTAGGTCAGCTCAGAACTTGCTGGTAACAGTCCCCTAATGCACCTTCATGCCAAAAATCAAGGTTCTAATGTAAACGGTTCTACTTATTTTGCCGACGAAAGGATTCGGATGGACTGACTCACTCACTCATTACCGGACAATTTGCAAAGGAGAGTCTACTTCGTAGGAATAGGAATATACCAGACTTACAGGGAAAGGTATGAGAGATCGAGTCTCAACTCTCCGTTCATTGTCACACTTTAACATATGATGGTGTGCACTGTAACAAAACTTGTTCGAGCCATGCTGGAAAAATATACAAACAGGTTTATGTCCACAGAACACTGATCCATAACACAGAACACTGATCCATAACACAGAACACTGATCCATAAAACAGAACACTGATCGGTGAGGTAGGATTATGTTTGGGTTACCCTTCAACTGGTGACTGAATTTGGCACACTTTTTGATCTTTTGTTTCGTTGCTTTGTTTTCTGTAAGGTAATAGAAAATAGGACGAATAAAGAATCTGTAAATACAAACTACTTGTCGTCAAAAGTGACGGGAAAGTTTGGTTTAAACAATATTTTATTGAATCAGCGGGAGCACAATGAGCCAGAGCTCGTTAGTGTGTTATTTAGTTAGTTATTCAACACATTTAGTTATTCAACACATACACATACAAGAATATGTACATATTCATTTATGGCAGGATACTTTATATGATGAGTGATGATGTAAATATTTTAGTAGACGAGAAAGTTTGATCCCAAGAACATGCTTTGGTGTAATATTTCACAAATACGTTATTTCTCACCAAGACGTGCAATTCACCGAGAACCCCAGTGCTTGGAGTTGGAGTCATTGATATACTACTTCGTTAAATCAAATTTAACATCGATTTCACAACGTGATCAGTGAGAAAATAATTACCACTCTCTCGATGACGTCAGCGGCCACATGACGGCCGTAGATTCTTTCTGCTTCCTCTCGTTCTCCGGGTTCTAACGCTTTGTCATCTAACACCTCGAGGTTTGGTAAATTAGCGATCACGTATTGCCTGTTGATACAAGGAGACATTCCATATAAAGAAACCAAGTTTTGTGGATTGCTGCTTCTTGGTTTTCTTAATTGTCACTTCTTGTTTGTCAATTGAAAAAACAACAAAAACAAGTGTCAATCAAGAAAGACTTTGTTTCAAGTTATTCCACTTATATAGGTTCTTTACCGATTACATTCGATATAAAAGAACGATTAAATTGTTGATTTGATCATACTTTTATCACTATAAATATGTTCACGTAGGCAAATCAGGTATGAAGGGGCATAACTCTAAAAAACACATCACAGGAAGATGAAAAAGCCACGTGCACATGTATACGTGGTGACGATAATGCGTGCCAATTTACAAAGCAATCAGATGGAATCCAGTTTTGAATAGTTGAGTTAACAAGAGCATTTTCGATGTGATATAAGGGTATAACTCCGGAAAAATATATTACATGAAGTTGAAAAAGTTACATGTACATCTTCACATGGTAGCGATAATGTTAGGTATACCAAGTTTCAAAAGAATTAGTCCAACACCCTAGGACAAATTGCGTTCACGAGTATAGCTATCGGACGCACGGACGGACGGACTGCACGAGAGACGGACGGACGACGCCACAATATGTTACGTCAAAACTGACAAAATGTAAATAAAATGTCTCAGGACAAAATGTAAATAAAATGTCTCAGGACAAAATGTAAATAAAATGTCTGGACAAAACGTAAATAGAATGTCTCAGGACAAAATGTAAATAAAATGTCTCAGGCCATACTGTCATTTCTCCTGTGCTTCTCTTTAATGTCATTCTTAAATGTGAAATGCAAAGGTTTTCATACTTTCATTTTTAAATTCTTCGTGAGTTAGTTAACAGGAAAAATGTCCTGAGTAGATAATTCTTTTCTGTTATCAGAATAGGGAATGCTTATTTGGTTGCTGATTACATCTTTAACACAATTATTGATTTAAGTCTTCCATCATCGAGGAAAAGTTGGACAGTCGACTGTTTGGTTTCATTAGAAATCCATATATAGACATGACCAGAATCTTAGTTCCGGTGGGACCTTTCTGTACTGTGTATGATCTTCCTCTATAGCCCTTTCCGAGAAGTGTTTGATCTGCCCTTGAATAACTGCCAATCTTTAAGGTTAGAGGTATGAGATGCAGCTTCCGGTTAGTAGTCGCCTTGGTTTCCCTTTTACCAAAGGCACCCGCAATTAGTATGAATAAATTAACTAATCCGGATTATTTGTTTAAAAAACTATTGATTAAAGTCTTTTACATGAACCCGCAGATCCTGCATAGATGTAGATTAGAAAGATAATTTTCTAGAAAAACATGGGATATTTAATAAATAGAACTAATTACGAGGGCCTTTGGTACTTGCCGGAAGTTGAGATAAAACTCTTTCCGAATTGGGCTATTGTGTACCATCGTACACAGTAGAGAAAGGTTCACTCGGAGTTACATAAATCAGTGAATATTAAGGCACGTTGAGGTTTTTACCTGTAGTCCAGATATTGTTGGAGTGTTCCCCCATTGAAGTAGCTTGGGGCAGCGTCATTATTCATCATGGATAAGATTCTCATGTTAGGGCAACACTTGGCCACAGTAGAAATAAACACAGCTGAAAACAAACAAAAACGATGTATTCGATTAACTTGCATTGGTGCGAATATAATCACCGTATATACACAAGTAGAAGAGAAAGCGTATTTAAGTTATGATTGGCCTTTCATGGCCAAGGTAGTTCTATAAACACAGCTGAAAACAAAGAGAAAACGAATCACCGTATATGAAGGATTCCATGATAACCTAGTCCACTTTTCCGTCAAATTCTCCGTCCAACCGAAAAATGACATTAGCAACGTTAAAAATACAAAAAACTAACTCCTTGTCATGTACATATTTGCTAAACCCACCAAGGTTGTGTAACAGATTTATCTTGTACAGGGACAGTCTTACCCGGTATATTTCTTATCTGTAGTATAATAGAGAGACAGAAATGTAAATGTTGCTAATGTCACTTGTGCAGCTGCTAATGTCATATTTTCGTCATACTTTTTTTTTACAATAATCATCACAAATCAAATATCAACTAAATTATTCAAAAAAAGATTTACAGTGATACTAGCTTGACCTTATTAAGATATAGTACCATTGGCAGTGTGTTAAATACCAATACATGGATACTATGAGCGTTAGAAAAATGTTGCTAATGTCATTTCCGTCCAACTCCCGTGACGGAAATGACATTAGCAAATTTTGAAAAGACCCAGTATTACAGCATGGGTGATGACATACACTCACAAGGGTACAGATACATCAATACAATTGACCTAATTCCACTGAGTATATGCAAGTGCTTGTCTTACAAGAAATTTCTTGTACGTTTACAAAATAGATTTTGACGGAAAAATGACATAAGCAACACAAATGTTGCAAATGTCATTTTTGTTTTGTCCCGCTAAATTGAAAACTTTACAAAGAATTCATAGGGATTCCTGTTTATTTTCATCTTATGCAATTCACTGACATGTTTAAGATAGTAAGATACTGGGCACATCGTTTGTTCACGATATTTTTGAATTTATAGGTGAGTAGTAGTAAAAGCGCAAATTGAGTCCGATTTATGCAAATTTGTGGAGCAAGTGTGGAGCTCTCGTCCAATCAGAAGCGAGTATTTTGTCACGTGACTGACCTTTCCCACCTCCACCACAGAAGAGTTCCAATCTAGAGGGAGGTAACTCTGGGTCACTATAGTTCCGGCAAAGGGCCCCTGGGCATGTATTCATCCGCGGTGATGCGGTTTTGGCGGTGATTCGGTCTCGGGAAAAAGCTTCCGCGGAGAAAAAGTAGTCCCTAGATGAAATGGTCCGATTGGGTCGAGTGAGGTATCAAAGTGAAGCTTAGGTGAGGGGGCATCTAATGGGCTGGGTGTGGGGTTGAAATAGCGGCCTTCTGCGCATGCGCGGTGGCCGAAGGGTATGGAAATAGCCGTTTTGAGATGTAGGGGCGCCCCTAGTGGACCGATGGGGTCGAGTGAGGTATCAAAGTGAAGCATTCATGAAGGGGCATCTAATGGACTGGGTGTGGGGTTGAAATAGCGGCATTGTGCGCATGCGCGGTGGCCCAAGGGTATGAAAATAGCCGTGTTGGAGCTAGGGGAGCCCCTAATGGTCCAATGGGGTCGAGTGAGGTATCAAAGTGAAGCCTAGGTGAAGAGGCATTCAGGCAATGGGGTGGGTGCATGTAAAATTTTTCCTGAAAAAAAAAAAAACGGAAAACGGACTTTATCGAAAAACCTGGGAAAATGCCTATATGGGGTATGAGGGTATATAGGTCGCCGGGCTTAACGGGGCTTGTCTATCAATAGAGTTATCTCCCCCTAGTTCCAGGGTGGGTGTATGTAAAAATTTTCCTGAAAAAATACGGAATACGGACTTTATCCTAAATTACGGGAAAATGCCTATATGGGGTATGGGAGGTATAGGACCATCCTGGGAAACGTACTTCTATACATTTGCGGTAGGGTTGTGGGGTCTCGTTTTACTCGTCTCGTCATTTAGAACATGATAGGAAGTGTCCCGGCACGAATCGGTGAAATTTTTGAAAAAAGTCACCGAGCCCCATATAGTCCCATACTGGGGTATAGGTTCAATGTTTATCCCCCTGGGAAACGTACTTCTATACATTTGCGGTAGGGTTGTGGGGTCTCGTTTTACTCGTCTCGTCATTTAGAACACGATAGGAAGTGTTGCGGAGCGAATCGGTGAAATTTTTGAAAAAAGTCACCGAGGCCTGGGTAGGCCCATAGGCCTATACTGCATGGCTATGGGTGTATAGGGCCATACAGGGTGGACATGTTGGAGTCTAGGTGAGTCCCTAATGGTCCAATGGGGTCGAGTGAGGTCTTATTTTGAAGCTCTCGTGGAGGAGCACTTGACTACACTAATGGTTCGTCCGTGTACAATAGTCTGCGCATGCGCAGTCTGGCCGTAGTATAGAAAACAGGCATTTTGGGTGCTATGTAGGGGTGTGTTTGGGTTAGAGATGAGCTAATCACGGTTCGAATGGGTCGTGTGAGGTGTCAAAGTGAAGCTTGTGTGGGGTAGAGTCAGAATGGTGTGTTTTGAATGCATGTCGCGTTAATCTGCGCATGCGCAGTTGGTTGTAGTAAGTAAAGTGGCCATTTTGGGGCAGTGAAGGAAGGTATTTGGGGTCGAGATGGGCTATTCACGGTTCGAATGCGTCCTGGAAGGTGTCATCTTGTAGTTCTCGGGGTGTACATTCCGATTTGAGGGATGTTCGCGTCATCTGTGACGTCATCGGTGACGTCATCGGTACGAGTAGTAGCGAAAGTGGACATTTTCGGGCAGTACATGAAGGTATTTGGGTCGAGATGGGCTATTCACGGTTCGAATGCGTCCTGGAAGGTGTCATCTTGTAGTTCTCGGGGTGTACATTCCGATTTGGGGGATGTCCGCGTCATCTGTGACGTCATCGGTGACGTCATCGGTACGAGTAGTAGCGAAAGTGGACATTTTCGGGCAGTACATGAAGGTATTTGGGATCGAGATGGGCTATTCACGGTTCGAATGCGTCCTCGAAGGTGTCATCTTGTAGTTCTCGGGGTGTACATTCCGATTTGAGGGATGTTCGCGTCATCTGTGACGTCATCGGTGACGTCATCGGTACGAGTAGTAGCGAAAGTGGCCATTTTCGGGCAGTACATGAAGGTATTTGGGGTCGAGATGGTGCGGTAGGAATATCATTCTGCGCATGCGCAGACGCAATGCGGAGCTCTCGTCCAATCAGAAGCGAGTATTTCAAATCCGTCACAGAGCTCTCAGCCAATCAGAAGCGAGTATTTTGACCCGGTGCATTATGGGCCATATCCAAGATGGCGGCACGTATGTTCAAGATGGCGGCACATCCGGTGTCGAAAACTGGCCATTCCGTCGGGATGTGGTCACCTAGTGTCGAAAACTGGTCCTTGTATGGGTCCTGCTAGACGTTTTGACGCCATGATATAGACCAGAGAGAGAGAGAAAACAACAACAACAAGGATGACACATGAGGGAACAACAACAACAACAAGTTTTTTTTCATATAGTTTATTTTCCCCTCCATCATAACATACCCACGCTGGGGGAGCCGCGTTGGGTATGTTTACAATTCAAGAAAGACTCTTGTCCAATCAGAGACCGCCATTTGCATCTGTCCTATTCGTTCCTGTCCGTTAGATGTATTCTTGTCCAATCAGAAGTCGCCATTTCAGAGAGTTCCTTCTTCGGTCATGTTCATTCTGAACCGTTTATTCTAATCATCGTCGGCCAGGCCTGGATATTCTTCGGGCAGCATGTCCTGAAACAGTTGTTTGCGCATTCTGATCGCATTTTCCAGGGCCTCGGTGGGTGGTAAACCCATATCCTCTTCCAAGTGACGCTTGGTCTTCATGATGGACCTGTGCGTGGGGTCCCCTTTCATTTCAAGCGGTAGTAAGGTATACTGTTCATAGATCGCCATGGCTGTTTTCCTGATGCGGGGGCGCATTTGGGTGTACGTCTGTTGTAAATTATCCTCTCCGGCGTCCTCGATCGCTTCAGCGTGAGTATTGATAGCTGCTGTCACAATACGATCCCAGAAGGTAGGTTCTGCCTCACTTTCCTGGGATGAAGGCTGATTCTCTGAGGTCAAGCTCTCCATATCAGTAGATAGACTGTCAGCCATCTTGGATTCGGTATCAGTCGATGCACTCTCATCAATCTCTGTATCAGTATCTGCCTCAACGGGCTCCTCGGCGTCTTCAGTCCCATGTATATTTTTCTGGTGTCGCATCATATCGTAATGTCTGGTGAACGTGCGTTCACACTCAGAACAAGTATAAGCCATGTTGACGGTTGAACGTCGACTGTGCGTGTTTTGGGAATACGCTCGCTTTTATAGACAGTAACGCCCATCAACGCTTAGCTCAACGCTTCAACGCCCTGGTGAATTAGCTCAGAAGCTCTGATTTCATGGAATTGACACCAATTCATCGAAATGCAGTGACGCCCGTCAACGCCCGTCGTTACGCCTTAACGCTCGTCTCAACGCTTTAACACACTTTCTTAATGCTTTAACGTTGTTTAATGATGCGTTCGAACAAATGTTTCTTTTGTGCTATTGCTCTGACATACGCCGCTTTCCAGTTCATGCCCGAGGTTTTCAACATCGACGCTGTTCTTTCAATTTCCATATGGACTGGGTCCTTATCCAACAATTTCATATGGGTCAGTAAGTCGACATACTGCTGACGTAAAGCCCGTCGTAGTCTGGGTGCCAATCTGTTATGGGCTAAAATTGCAGCTTCCTCTTTCGAATACCCTTTGCGTTGAAACTTGTTTCCTGTGGCCTCCAACATCCCGCCCATCTCGGCGTCCATACTTTCTTTGAACAAATCCTTCCATAGCCTCGAGTTCACATTATGTTCTTCAACCTCGGGTTGGGCCTTCACGGTTGGGTGATATTCCAGGACTGATGGTATGAAGCGGGCCCGCTGTATGGGGGTGGGCTTCTGCTGCTGCTCTGCCAGGAGTGCACTCGGCGGATGGTGTAGGGGTATAGGCCGTTGTGGTGATTCCTCGCCGGATAACAGGTGGGTCGTCAGCCGACGATCTTCGGGGGTATGGGCTTTTAAATCTACGAACAGGTAGCCGTACGGACGAATTGTCGCTTCTTGAAACGCCCACATAAAATGGTCAATGTTCTGAGGATAAATTCGACTACCAAACACACGGATTTGTGCTCTATCAATGGGATTGGAGAACAACACAAAGTATTGGCAGTTCAAGGCAATATCTCTGGACGCCTTCCCTTGAGGAAAGAGATTCTGAGTCAAATAGATGACGGACAGATTTCGATGATGGGACCCTTTGGTGAATAGGTCGGCGATTTTCGAATTGTCCTTGGCCGCACTCATCAGATCATCGAGCACTACCACGTTGGTCTGCTCGGAATCGAAGTAATAGGGTTCGTCTATGTCGTGAGGAATTCCTGGAACAAAGCTCACATTCTGTAGTCGTGCAGTTTCGTAGGCGGGCTGCCATTGGCTATAACACCAAACAACACGTGTCGGAGCTGGGGTTGCCACACCTTCCTCTAAGAACTTCATCACCCAGGACGTCTTTCCACACCCCGTAGGGCCGCTCACCGTCATCGTATAAGGGTGCTCTAATACTGTCGTGCGTGACGTAGGTGTTGATCGTTCCTCGCGCGTACTTTGAATTTGCACGTTATCGGGACTCCGTTCCTTGAGATGGCTTCGCTGTATATGTCTACGTAGATTAAATGGCGTGGAAAATGACTTCGAACACAAGTGACATGCGTAAACCATGGCTCTCATCTCCACGGACACCAGGCGTATAATGAAGCTTTCACAGATGCATGTGTGTGTTTATATGCAAGAGCTCCGAGCTCGCGGAGCTCTTGGAGCTCCGGAGCTCATGGAACTCGGAGCTCCGGAGCTCCGACGCCACCACCGGGCGTTGACGGGCGTTGCTACAAGAGAACTCGGACTCCGGAGCTCCGGAGGTCACTTCCGCTTCCGTTCACGTGACCGGAACTGACCTTTGACCCCGGCGCGCGGTGTAAA